>CABHPP010128027.1:1787-28008 GCA_902168425.1 Peromyscus attwateri
TATATATATATATATATATATATATATATATATATATATATAATATTCTAGAGAAGTCTATTTCCCATTTTTTAAAAACTGTGTTTCTTATTCTTTAAATAAGAATTCTTTAAATAACCGAACAATGACCATTTTTTTTTACCAGTACTTCATAGTAGAAATGGGTGTGGGGCGAACTAGCTATATTTCCTTGTCTCTTCCTTTTTGCTATAGTAGTTCAGACAAATTCAGACATGGGGTAGAACAGAAAAACTACCATAACACACACACACACACACACACACACACACACACACACATGATTTTGCACACTAGCTCTATTGAGAACGAGCTTGACTGATACTGTTGACAAAATCTCTACCTCTCTCCCTTCTCTCCTCCCCTCTCCCCTTCCCTCCATCTCTTCCCTTCTCTTGGAGTGGGTTTATTTTTCCGTCCTTGTCCTTGGTATCACTACATTATTTCTATTTATAAAAGTCTTAAGGGGGATTACCATATTTCCTGAATGCTCAACTAATAATGATAATATTCATTTGTTTTGTATGAAATCATCCCCTTAAAATAATTAAGTACCCATATTTGAACAAACTAAGAGACCTTTCAATACACTTCAAGTTGGTTGGTTTCTTAGGATTTCCCTGAATTAGAACCTAGAAAATATTAATCCCTTTGTGTCTGAAGTATCTTTCCTTCATTTTTAACTTTACTATTCTGTAGATTAAGAACTGGAGTCTATACATCTGTGTTTTAAAACACACTGCATAAATTGTCTCTGTACTAGTTTATAGACCCTTCAACTTGAAGATCAATCTCCCTTTACACTCTGCCCAGGTAGTTGACTAACAGGAATGTTTTTGCACTTAGCACTAGGCTTCTCAGAGTACAGATAATCAGCAATGTGGGAAATGTCACTAAATACTACTATGAAGAACAGGTAAGGGAAGAGGAGCAGGGAAGATGGAAATTAATGGAATGGAATGAAACTGTCTCAAACCACTATGCAAGACTGTCTTTGGAATGCACTTCATATTTTAGAAGGTTCATTTTCTCAAAAATTTGCAGATATTCTTCCTACTTTTATGCAAAAAAGTAATTTCTAAAAGTCATTTGAAATTCTGCATTTGCATGATGCTTTTGTATCTGTGTTTATTATAATATGATAAAATATTATGAACATAGATAATATTCAAAAGAAAATGGAAATTGCTTGGGAACTGCTCAGAAATTAAAATATATTGACCAAGGTCATACACATTCAGACAGTACCATAGCTATGACCTGATAATTTCTAGCTGAAAGACTACATTTCCCAGCTTCCCTTGAAGACTACAAAAGTCATTCCCACTCCTGTAAGGGGCCTGATCCTATCTTCCTCTGTAGGCTTTTCGGCCTTCCACTCACATGGGTGACGAGATACACCCCTTGTATGAATAAACAGAGTCCTGCCTAAGATCAGACCAGGCCTTTCTCTCCACCTTTAATCTACAGCTGCTTTTGAAAAATCTAGCAAGATTAGAGGGCCGGTTGACTTTCTAGTGGTTAGAAGCCGTGTTTGAGGTGTACTAGTTACATGAATCTTCACAATCCCAAGTGGGACAGAAATGTCTTTGTTGTTTTCCTGATAGATACAGCGGTAAGGCTACCCACCTTGATGCTTGGGAATGTCTAACTCTCCTTGACTTATGAAGGGCAGCTTTGCTTTGCTCAGAGTAGTGCTCTTAGTTGGCTGTATGTTTAAAATTCGAGCTTTGAATGTGCCGTTTCCCAACATCCTGACTCACAGGCTTTCTGCTGAGAAGTCTGCTGAACATCTGTCAGGATTCTCTCTTTGTGTGTGATAAACATCTTTCCTCTTGTTATTGTCTACATTCCCATTTCCTTTGACTTTGACAGCTGTAATGAGTTTTGCGTTATCTTTTCAGTTAATATTTTTTTTCTCTAAGGTTTGGGACATTTTCAGCAATTATTACTTTATAAAATTTAAATAAGATTTATGCCCCCTTTCTCTTGTTCTCCCTCCCTCCCCAATCTCCACTCTTTTTTCTTTCTCTTTTAAAAATTCTGTTTCTGTCATCTCAATCTGCCTTCCCTCTCTGGAAGTTGTATTACTATTATTACTATTATTGTTTGTTTGTTTTGTTTTTTCACTCCTTGATGTCCCATTGTCCCTTAGGCTGTCTTAACAGTTTTTTTTTTTCATTATTTCCCTTTTTCTTCCTCAGTTAAATAACTCCAAATGACTATCTTCAGGGTCACTGATTCTTTCTTCTACTCTATCACGTCTGCTGCTAAAGGTATCTGTTTCATTTTTCCATTCTGACACACTCGTATGGAGCTCCAGGACTTACGTTACTGTTGGTCTCTTAAATAGTTTTCATTTTCAATAAAACATCTTGCTTGTTTCATTGTTTTCCCAGACTTGAGTTTTCCTATGCTGGTTTTGTTGTATCTTGTGGAGCCTTTTTTTTTTTTTTTTTTTTTTTAAATGTTAAGATGGTTGTTTTGAATTGCTTGTCTGGCACTCCATAGAGCTCTATTCTAGAGGAACCGGCTAGTGGCACAGGATTAGTTCTCTTTTGATGGGTGATATTGTTCTGTATGCTGTGAATATTTTGCTCTGATTGGTTGATAAATAAAGCTGTTTGGCCAATGGTGAGGCAGAATAAGGTCAGGTGGGACATTCTAATTAGAGAGAGAGAAAGGAGAAAGACAGAGCAGAGGAGATGCAGCCAGCTGCCACCAGGAGAAACAAGATGTAAAGGACCGGTAAGACACAAGCTAGGTGCCAGAGTATAAATTTATAGAAATGGGTTTAAGATGTAAGAGCTAGCTAGCAAGAAGCCTGTCATGGCCATAGTTTAAAAATAATACAAGCCTCCATGTGTTTATTTGGGTCTGAGTAACTGCAGACTGGGCGGGACACAGGAAAACTTTCAGCTACACTCTTTGGTCATATTTTCATGACTCTTTTGGTCTCTGCAGTACTACCCTGGTGTCATAAAACAAAACTGTAAACATCTTGTCAGTCTGTGGTGACTAAATGATAAAGGCCCGTTGGACCTCAGCTGTGAGGAGATTGCCTTCAAGATTGCAATGAAGCTGGAGTGGGGTGAGATCATGTGACTCCTGCTGGTTGTGTAAGGGAATGCTGGGAGGATTCCAAGACTGACTGTCATACTATGAAAGGTTTGTGTTAGCATAAGTTCAGTGTAGCCTCAGGGTACTCAGTTGACTCCCAGAGCTTGGCTGGTAAGCTTAGCATTGGGGCAAATGTCTACTTCTCAAGCCTTAGCTGAGTCTCTATAGAAAGCATATTAATAGGGATGCAGACTAGTGTGGTCCATTGCAGTGTCCAGGAGTTCTCCCACTTTGACATAGAGATGGTCTCTGGGCAGACAGGACCATCCCTGAACTGTGACTGCATGTGGCTGGCACTGTCTCCCTCCTGGCTGCACAGGTTTACAGCTAAGACTGAGGCCTGCATGGTATTTCTGGAAGTTTATATGTACATCACTTAGCAAGTCTTTGATTGGCCAGGACTTCTTTTATCTTAGTGAGAGGCCCTCTAGCGACATTGCAGAGCCTCCTTAGAGTGATTTTCCAGGACCTAAGTTGGTGGACCTATTGACTGAGGCATGAGTTGGCAAATGATTCTGGTATTAGAACCAAGGTCATGTAAGGTAGCAGCTAAGTCCACAGAGGAGAAAAATCTATTTCTGACTCTGTACATACATGGTCAGCAAGCCTACTGTGTTGGATGTGAGCCTGACTTCCTAAAATATGCCTCTTCATTCTAGGGCTCCACAAGAATTTTGCTGCCTCCAATCGAGATCTCAAAGTTCCCCCTCAAAACCCAAAAAAGCACTTTGTGCATGGATGGCTGTCAGATGCTTGTCACTGTGGGGATGCTTGCTGGGATACTCCCCTTTTGCCATTTGCTGACATTATTCAGGGAATAGCCTTATCATTTTTCTACCATTGTTTCAGAATCCATTGTTCATTAGTATAAAATCGTCTCTTATCAACTCCACTTTAAAAAATTTTTCTTTTTACAGCAAGGATGGTTCATGCTTATATCTCAGTGCCTCATCATAGAAATCTAGCATTGTTTTCTTTTCTCTCCCCAATCTTTCAGTTCCTTTTAACCAAAGTTAATAGAATTTTCTTCAGCACAGCTCTTTTGAGCTTTTTGTGTTTTCTATGACATATCACTGACTACCTCAAAAGTAATATCGGCAATATATTTCAAAAAAAAGTCTATATTCCAATTTACATGTGAAATTTGTGTGGTATACTACCCTCATGAACTTAGAATCCTCTGTCTAATTGAGAATATTCTAAAACCCAAAGAAACATTTCAAAACTGCCATTATCAGCTCTGTTAACACAACTTTATGTTGAATAATAGACTGGAAACTTGTCATTGGATTTAGTTTATGAATTGTGTTGGTAAAGTTGATAATCTCTTTTAGTGGAGGGTGGGAATGATGGCCTGATTAGAGTATATTGAGAAGTAAACAGAAGGTAAGAGGGGGTCCAGTATACGTAGACTATTTCATAAAATGTAGAAAGCATGGATTCTATGTGAGTGGTTTTTAAAAGAAACTATTCCATCTGATCAGTGTTGATGGAAGTGATTTTGAAGAAGTAAAATCTTTGAGACTAAAGAAGTGTGATTCACCGTTCAACCCTGACTTTAGGAATGAACAAGGGCAGGCCAGAACTTGAGTTTTGGTACAGCCCAGCTGTGCTTCATTGGCGGTGAAATGATGAAGCTGGTATTCTGATTGCTTCTTCTTCTTCAGGTGAATATGAAAAGCAATCCTACACTACCAGAGAAGACTTGGGGACGTGAAAATCTTTCAAAATAAGTGTCTAAAGAGAGGTGGAGTGTGCATTCACTCATGAGTCTTAGTTGATAGCACAATATGCTTGAAGCATTCCTTTCCTAAGTCTAAAGTGAGCCTACATTCTCCAGGCATGTTTGGTTACTCAGCTGTGAGTTTATAGCAATCTTAAAGTTAGTTTTTCCTCTATAGATGGACTTTCCTTTGAACTGCCAGCTCACACAAAAATGATATGGAGACATTATTAATCATGAAAGTTCAGCCTTAGCTTAGGCTTGTTTCTAAATAGCTCTTACAACTTAAATTAATCCATATTTTTTTTGTATCTATGTCCTTCCATGTGCTCCTTACCTCATTTCCATTTTGCCCATCCTGCCTCCTTGACATCTAGCTGGCAACTCTGTCTTTCTTCTTCCCAGAGCTCTCTCTCTCTCCAGAAGTCCTTGCTATACCTCCCACCTAGCCATTGGCCATTCAGCTTAAAAAAAAATCAGAGTGACACATCTTCACAGTGTACCAAAAAAGATAATTCTACAACGTTCTCAGTCACTTCAGTGGCAAGACAAAGGTGCAGAGCATTGATTTGCGATTGGTGATAGCTGTCTGTGGTGATGCATTCAGTTAAGAGGAAGGTCAGTGAGACAGTGAGATCACCTCCCCACCAACTTTCACTCTTCATGTTACAATTCGTTCATGAAAATTTTATTATTTGTCTTTAAAAACTCTAATACTAAACTATCCAATTTTAATTTTGAAATGTGAGGCTACTGATGGAGGTCAGCAGCCTGTCCCTATGGCTGTCACACTGAGTGAGACACACTGAGTGGCAGAGTGACTTGCACTGCTGCTCCATGAACAGTTTCTTCCTCCCAGTTCTCCTGGATGAACCCCCTCTAAACTGACAACCATGACAACTGTTATAAGCAGAATTTTAAAAGTTATTTTTGTTGTTGTTGTTTGTTTGTTTTTTTGAGACAGGGTTTCTCTGTTTAGACCTGGCTGTCCTGAAACTCGCTCTGTAGACCAGGCTGGCCTCAAACCCACAGAGATCCACCTGCCTCTGCCTCCTGAGTGCTGGGATTAAAGGTGTGTACCACCACTGCCTGGCAAATGATTTTAGTTATAAATTCAAAGCACAGAGTTGACAACTCTTGGTAAGGCTGAAATCGACTTTGAAAAGACCTAGTAATGACCCGTTCCAAATGTCAACTTTGTAGAGAAGTGCAAATTCCTCTTTGTTTTACTAGCAAAATTCAGAGATACACTATGAATACAACTGCAGCCTCCAACCTCAGAGAGGAGAACTTGAAGAGACTTGATGTCAGAGCAGCAACAAGAACCGTAAGAATGGTCCCAGAAGGCAAGGGGGATCAAAAAGGCCAGAGACCACCCATTCACCATGCTAGGAGAACCACCTTTGGGGTCAGTAGGGTACACCTATCTTCATCTGAGTGTGTCTAAACTACCACCCTGTGTTCGATCTTCTAAAGTTTGCTAACCACATTTGCGTCGGCCTTTTCTCAAAAGCTACAAACTATATATGGAATTTTCAGGCCATCTCCAGCATTTCCTTTGCTTGAATTAATGGAAGCAATTTGAAATACAAGTGAATTAACAAATTTAGCCAACTACTGGGTAATACGGTTATTATTTGCTCTAAGGCCAATATGAAGTTAGCTGAGATAAATAACTTATTTTCATATAAAATACTTAGTTCTAAGTAGACAAAACAACAGTCTAACAATGACATAGGCAAGTTCATGTGTAAAGCTGTGTGCTCTCTCCTTCCTGTAAATAGAGCAGAGTAGAGACAAGAGTAAAATTTAAAGAAAAAAAAAAACCAGTCTTATTAATGTCACCTCAAACACTACTAATGTCTCTCAGAAAAGTGATTCAGGGTCCTTAGTGGTTTATTGAAAATCCTTCATTTTCCTGTGGAGGAGCCAGCCTGTTTTAGCATTCCAGCCAAGGTGTCCCACCCACTGCAGAATCATCACCCCCTTGAGGACGCATTGACAAAGGGCTCCTATTTACAGAATTGCTAGCTTTGCTGGACGAAGAAAAAATCTCCTTGCCTAAAGAATTTTGACCATCTGTTTATTTCTTACTATGAGTAATAGGTGATCAGCATGAAGTTCTCTCTGTAGATGAGGAGTGATACTGTGATCTATTTTTCTGGTATTTTCAACACCAACACTAGCCTCTTTTGAAGATTATCCTCAGTACCAACTTGCCAATCCTTCCACTTCTGGTCATCAGTCTGTTTTTGAAACATTGATGCTAAATTTTTGGAAAGTGCCATAGATACAATTCTACCAGTACTCCTCATTGTATAGCGATTAGTGTGTGTGAAGCAAGGTAAGGATTCTTTCTTCCAGATGAACATCTCTTCAATTTACCCTCTATGTTTTCTTTTACTTTAATCTTAAGATCTAATTTTATTTTGTCTATGTATCTGTATGTATGTCTGTGTGTGTATGTGTACATGTATGTATTTGTGCCTGTGGAGCCAGAAGTGAGCATCGGTCCTCATGATGGAGAAGCAAGCACATTAATCTTCCTCTTCCACATTTTCAATAAGAGCATTATCAAAACTTACCCTTATACTTCAGACTTCTTAATATGACATTCTAGTCCCTTTAGTAACAATTTCCATTTCCTTTACCGGCCATTCACCTTTATTATTTCTATGATCCCATCTGTAATACTAAACATTTTTATCAAAAATGTCTACTTGTTTTCTAATTCTATACTTTATTTCTGATGTTCTTTTCTTTTTCTTTCTCTTTTTCTGTTTTTTTGAATGCCGAATGCCATTTATTGAAGGGGGAGGAGGTCTTAAATACAGGCTTACAGCACAATGGGAGAACCCTGGAGGGCAGAAGTTCAATACCGATGTTTTACAATCTTGCATCTGCTGTGGGATGTTCTGTATGACAAATATGTTAATAAAGCACTGATTGGCCAGTAGCCAGACAGGAAGTATAGGCGGGACTAACAGAGAGGAGAATTGAGGGAACAGGAAGGTGGAAGAGGAGACTGCCTGGAGCCGCCGCGAGGAGAAGAAAGATGTAAAGTACCGGTAAGCCACAAGCCACGTGGCAAAGTAGAGATTAATAGAAATGGGCTAAATATAAGAGTAAGAGCTAGACAATGATAGGCCTGAGCTAATGGCCAAGCAGTTTAAATAATGTAAGAGTCTGTGTGTTTATTTTGTAAGTGGGCTCCGGGACTGGCGGACTTGGGAGAGAAATTCTCAAGCAACATGCATCTAAGCTGTTAATGCCCAATATGCAGGATACACAGACAAGGAACTTCCCTTAAGCATTCAAGAGGGTGGAACCAGGCAGGTTGTTAGCATAGGGAGGATATCAAGGTCAAGGTCAGCAAGCAAGGCAGCAGTTACCCAAAACGGGGGCCAGGGCCCTACAGGTCCCCCCTTTTACTAAAAAATGAGCTTCTGACTTAGGTTGCGTGGGACGTCAGCAGGTCACCTTACCCGTCATGGAGATGCCTGCCCAGGCCACACAGGCACTCTGTCTTAGGTTGGTGAGCACCCTCCAGGCATTACCCGTGTCTGAATACTCATTATCATACAGGCTCAATCGTATGTGAGCTGCAGAGTTAACTGCTGCCAAAGATCTCAAAGTGGCGCTGGGCTTGCAATCTGTGTGTTCAACACAGAAAAGACCAACAGAGGTCCTAACCTACCCATAGCCAGTAGGCTAAAGGCAACTGAGCCATTCCCTTCCTTAATGAGCCTCACTGCAAATTGGAGTCCTTGTAAGATGGTATCCCAAAGGCAAATGGAACTTGAGTTTATAAATTTATAACTTTCAAAGCCAATCAAAATGTATATAACTATTGAATTAAATTTATCATGCCCAATAAAATGAAAGATTAACTGTGGTAGCTACTTTTGCTGCCAGGGTCTCCACTGTGCTAGCTGTAGTAACCAATCATGAAATGGCAATCCCAGAAACAGTAGCAGCGGTGGCCGCCACTGTTATAACAGCAACAATGGCAGCAGCGATGTCAATTCTCTTCTGGAGCATGTGGGCATCCACTGGCATGGGCACAACTCCAGGAACACGAACCACCAAGGCCCATTTTTCTTGATCCCAGCACGACTTAAGCTGGCAGCTCTGCAAAAGAAAAACTAGGATCTGGTGTTGTTTTCTGAACACCACTTGCTGCCAACAAATAATTCTTCCCAAGTTGCTCATCTAACACATTCTATTTTCTTTGTAGTTTTTATCGATTGTTTTACTAATTAAAAACTTGCTATTATATTTGTAGGTCTTCCCATAGGCACTTATGTTTATCCATGTTACTGTGTGTCTGTGTACCTCTCTCCTTTGGGTGTTGTCAACTCCTTGAGCATGGACTAGCTGTTGTTGGCCTTAGTGTTATCAATGCCTTGTACAGTATCTTGGCAAATAGAAGTCACACAACTCAGCAAATATTATGAAGAGTGCCATGTTTGGTCTGTCCTCTTGTTGCTGTTTCTTGTTGCTTGTTTGGTTTCTTGTTGTTCTTATCTGCACATAGAACTTTGCATAGTTAGATTTAGGATCAATAAAGCCAAAAGAGGATATATATATATATATATATATATATATATATATATATATATATTGTGTATATTGGAAAGAACTGAGTTTATAAATGGTTTTACTATATAAAATGAGCTTTAGATTTAAAATTATATTGTGTATTGCTATGATAATAACTGAAAAGCACACTCCTTCTTTGGAATCAATTATTCTCATGGACATGATGAATATACAGCCTGTATTTTATACTTTTTTTTATAACTATGTACATGTCAATGCTTAAGTTACTCTATTACTTTTTTATAAATATTTAAATGCTATCATACTACCTTCCTTCTTTTAAACTTACATTTTTGCTTATTATCTATAGCTGACAATTTTTTTATGTGGGATTCTCTATGTAGCCTCAGCTGTCCTTGAACACACTTTGTAGACCAGGCTGGCCTTGAACTCACAAAGATCCTCCTGCCTCTGCTTCCCAAGTGCTGGAATTAAAGGTGTGCACCACCACTGCTCAGCTTATAACTGTTAATTCTTATAGTCTAAATTATTTATTCTAATGGATATTCCCTAATATAAGCTATATCTAATTTAGTCATTTCTCAGTCAGAGGGTCTATTCTTAATCCTTACAATAAACATCATAATAAACATAACTATAAATATTTTTGGTACACAACTGAAAGAGTTTATCTTTATATTTATATGTTACCAATTTTATATCATTTTCTGATTTAGTAAATGAGACCAGCTTGTTTTACAAGGGTGTTTTATTAGCAAATTTTTCATTACTATGAAAAACATACCAGAGACAAGGTGTTTTGGTTTGCTTTCTATTTCTATGGTAACAAAAAAAAAAAAAAACAGGCAAAAAGCAGCTTGGGTGAAGGAATAGGTTTCTTTGGCTTAGAGGTCCCATCCATCATGATAAAAAAAACTCAAGGTAGGAGGCTATAGACAAACTGAAGCAGAGACCATCAGGAACTCTACTTACTGGCTTGCTTTTCTTGTGACTTCCTCAGCTACCTTTCTTATATTAGGCCCACCTTCCCAGAGATAGTACCATCCACAGTAGGCTGACTCCTTCTCCTCCATCATTAATCAAGAAAATGTCCCTCAGAAATGGTCACAGGCCAACCAGATGCAGCCAGTTTCTCAGTTGAGGTTTCCTCTTCCCAGCTGACTCCAATTCATGTCCAGATGACAAAAACTAGCCCCGTATGTAAAGAAAAGAAGTTCATTTACCTCCCTACTCCAGGGTCAAGGGAATGGCACAGACACCAGCTTGGCTCTGGCGAAGGTCCTCTTGAGCACATCACATCACAACCCATTGCACAATGGCAGAAGCACTTTCTGGAGGAAGTGAGCACATTGCCAAACAGGAAGACCAAGAGAAATTCAGGACTTGGGTTCAGGTGTTTCTAACAACTCCCTTTCAAGAGAACTGGGGGATTCCATGAGAACAGTGGTTCTCAACCTTCCTCATGCTGTGACCCTTTAACACAGTTCCTCATGTTGTGGTGACCCCCAACCATAAAATTATTTTCACTGCTACCTCCTAACTGTAATTTTGCTACTGTTATGAATTGTAATGTAAATATTTTTAGAGATAGAGGTTTGTCAAAGGGGTCACAATCCACAGGTTGAGAAGCACCATACTAGAGCCACATTAATCCTTTCTGAGCAACGCTTTCTGAATCACCCATAGACTTCCCATTGTACTTCACCTCTCAATGTCTGCACCTGAAGAACCAAGAATACCTCACATTGGAGATTATAAAAACCATATCTAAATCACAGCAGGCATTTCATAAACTGTTAGAATAGGGGTAATCATGTCTCTGCGATGTAGAACTGATGGTTGGGCTATGCTAGAAGCCCCCACACACCTCTTTTGTCAATCCACATCAATCCACTTGCTGCCTGTCTCATTTTCTGGAGCATATTTGATAACTGCATGGGCTAAAGTCTATTTGAGATAGACCTCCCTAAGAATAACAGTACTCTGAGGTATTTCTTTTACGTTTGGCCTCAGTCATTTTGGAATCGTGTTTGGAGATCCTCAGCACTGATGTAAACATTGGAGAGGAAACCTGTCACCATTTTTGCTATTGACCTCCTTTTCTCTGTTCATCATGGCTGGCTGTTGTATCTAATCATAAAGTTCTGCAGTTTTAAAGTAACCAGAGCTGTGCCAAGACTGGATCTTTGGTCTTCTCTGTTAAAATGTATGCAGATAACTTGTGAAGTTCTTCCAGGGCCTTCAGATGCTCTTCCTGCCTAGCTATCTCTCCTCCAGCATGAACTTCCTATGACAATAGTCTGAATTCCTGACAAGACTCCTTCGTACAAGAACAGGCCTCTAGCTCACCTGCTTCTCTAGCTCCCTGGTGTTTCTCAGAGCTTCTTCCTAACCATAACCTGGCACTCCTGTACTGATTGGCTGACTCATCATCTTCTCAATGTTTGTTCTTTGGGAGCCCTGGGCCATGGCCCTAGAAAAAGATTCCATTCACCACCTCCACCCACTTTAGTCATCCCCAGCAGCCCTGGCACCTCCACAGGTTCAACACAGACTCATGTCCTAGCAGCTTCTATCTTTTTGACTTCCAGGGTGTTGGCCTTTTAACACCTGGATAGAAAATTTGGGTGGAGCGCACATACTATGAATCATCCCAGAACAGACACTCCCTAGGATGAGAAATACCACTGCCAGACAAGTTTCCAGTTACCTGCTATGGCCACAGTCCCTTCAAGGAGCAAACATCATTTTACATGTTACAGTAACACCACTACCACTGCCATCACCACACATGGATGCCTGAGTAAACAGAACATTGTCTAGCCCGGCTTCATAGGAGGATCTTGGCTACTGATTCACTATCCTATTGACCATGAGAGTCATCTGGAAAGCTTACTAATGTTCAAGCACCTCTGTTGCAAAAAAATTAATGGCTTCAGGTAGGATGAGCTATGCTCTTTTTCCTCTTTGAACTGAGAACAGAAAACCATGCATAATATATAGATGACTAAGTAACTTCAGGGAACTCTAGACAAGAATAGGAAATTCCGGAGGACTTGGTTTTGTTCCAAAGAAACTCTCCCCTCAAATACATCTATATGAACAACAGACTATTGCTCAACTCTCCTGACCCCTTTTGTGTGTGTGTGTGTGTGTGTGTGTGAGAGAGAGAGAGAGAGAGAGAGAGAGAGAGAGAGAGAGAGAGAGAGACAGAGAGAGAGAGACAGACAGACAGACAGACAGACAGAGACAGAGAGAGACAGAGAGAGAGAGACTATAAGTGTGTTTATGTGTATGGGATGAACATGTATCTACAGATGTATGTAGACATTTGGCTACGTGAGCGTAGAGGCCACAGAACAAGCTCTGGTGTGGTTCTTCAGGCTCCATCCATTTTTTTTTTGTTTGTTTGTTTTTTGTTTTAGGAAGAGTCCCTCCTTGACCTGGAGCTCACCAAGTAAGCCAGACTAGCTGGGGAGTGAGCCCCAGGGACTGACCTGTCTCGGCCTCTCCAGTACTGGATTCACACGCATGTGCAACCATGCCTAGCTCGTTAAGGTGAGTTCTGAGGAGACATCCGGGTCCTCATGCCTGCAGCACAAGCACTTTAGCAGCTGAGCTGGCTCTCTGCAGGCCCTGGTTATTGATTTTTGCATAGCATACAGAGTAATGGGTTTCATTATGATGTTTTCATGAATAAATGTCAATCTACTTTGTCTTTATTTGCTCCACCGCCAACTGCCTTACCCTGTTCCTCCTGTCCCTGTCCCCTTGTTACTCCCATAGTCTTGTTTTGTTTCCTTATCACGTGTATTCAAATTCTTGTGTATTTTGCCCTCTCCCTCCCTTGCCATCCTTCTGTCCCCTCTTATATTCCCCTTTATAATTTGATGACTTACAGACACATGCACATATGCTTGCACACCTGCATGTGCGCGCGCGCACACACACACACACACACACACACACACACACACACACACATTTAAATTTACATTCCACATATGAGAGAAAACAGCATATTTGTCCTTGTGAATCTGGTTTACTTAACATAACACATCCAGTTCCATTAATTTCCCTACAAAGGTATTGTTGAACCCAGCTCATGAGGATTCAGAGGAATATAAGAAATCTATGAATAACTGGGCCTGAGGCTCCCATATTTGCTATTTGTTGTCTCTTTGTATTCCTTTTTTTTTTTTTTTTTTTTGAGAACTCTCTAGGCAGTTCATCAGCTCATTTATGGAGTGGATAATGTTTTAGTAAACTATAATTACATCATTTCCTTTCTTCCCTTTACTTCCTGCAACAAGTTGGAGGCTTGGGGTTTAAGTTTTACAGATCTTAATAGATGCTCAATATATATCTGTGGTCTGATGTGGAGTTGGTGTGATGGTTAAAACCAGTTATCAACTCAATAAGCCACTGTGAGGGATTTGCTTTTTAAAAATTTAGTTATCTTAAAAATGTATATGTTCTTTTATAATTATATATATATATACATATATATATATATACATAGTACTTTGATCATCTCACCACTGTTTTCTTATCTTCCTCTTCTACATAAGCACTCTTCTTCCCAACAAGCCCCTCCTATTCGTGTGTGCGCACGCACACGCATGCCACATTGTGTTTTACCAAGGTTGCTTGCATAAGCATGCATGTTGGGTTATTTTCTTGAGCAAAGACAACTATGACTCTCCCATCTCAGCAACCTTTAACTGTCTGTCACTTCTCAGGGAGAGCCTCAGCTCCATAAGCCCTTTCCTCATCCATGATATAATATTAATGTGCCCAGTCTTGTGCAGTAAGTACCACTGGTATGAGTTCATGATTATTAGACCCATATGTTGTCCGGAAGACAACATTTCTATGAGGGATTGGTTTATTTAAAGTATGAAGGCCAACTCTAAATGTTTGTGTCACCATTCCATGGACTTGGGTCTTGGTCTGAATGAAAAGGAACAAGTGACCCCAAGCATCAGTATTTATTGCCCTCCACTTCCTGGCTGTGGATGGAATGTGACCAGCTGCTAAAGTCCCTGCCGTTATGACTTCCCTGTCATGATAGACTGTCCCCTAGAAACATGAGCCAAATGAACCCTTCCTTTGTTAAATCACTTTTGCTGGGAATTTTGTCAAAGCCATGAGAAAAATAAATACAGAAAATTGGGGACAGCAATAGATCTGACCACATAGTTCTGAGGCCTTTACAACCAGTCTATGGGGTGCAAAAATGTGCAAAAGTATGACATTTTGATCTAGAAAACCCCTGGAGTGCTGCAAGAAGAATGTAATGGTTCATTCTGTTGGGAGTTTGAAGACCAGAATACTGAAGGAAAATTGGAAAGTGGAGACCCAGCTTATGGGGTTTAAAAAAATAAATAAATAAATAAATAAATGAGTAACTGGGTCAAAAACTTTCATACTGCGATAAAAATCCAACTGCTTTCTGCCCACGTCCCAAGAACTTGTGTGTGGCTGAATTTAAAAGAGGCAGATTAAGTTATTTGGTCAATAGAATTTCAAGACCAGATAGCAGTCACACTGTGTCATAGTTACTGCTCACTGATCTTATCCATGTTTACAGGAAATGGAGGAGAAAGATAAAAATCAGACAGTTTAGCAAGGAAGTGTGAACAAGTTCAATGCTACAGGCAAGGCAGGTTCAAAAGCAGCTGTATTTGGTAAAGAGACTAGTGCCACTAACTAGAAGCCTACTGTTCTTCCATGCAACAGCTGGAAAGGTGTTCTGAGGGTTAGACTCCACCATTCATTTGAAAGCAGAGCTGAAAATGTCTCTAAAGGACTTTTCACTCAAAGGCAACTACTGAAGAATGTGTCTCCTCAGGATCAGCACATAAAGGCCAACGAAACTGCGGTCTGAGTAGGGCAGGATACATCCAGACCCGGTGAGAGAACCTGGCAGTGCCATCCAAATGGTACTGATTTCTCTAAAAATGGGGAAATAATGCAAACTTGCATGACAGTTCCAGAGAGCCACTGTGGCCAGCGAATGTATGGCAGTGTCAGAGTCACTTAAAGGAGGCCCTGAGGGATCAATGTGCAAGGTTGTACCAATAAAAGTCATGTTGCATGGAGCCCAGGATGTTGAGATGCCAGACCATGGGCTATCCACTGGGGAAGGCTTGGAGTAGATCTGGCTCCAGAGAGAGGCTGTGTGTGCTATAGTCAGCAGAGCTGGAGGGGCAGGACTAACCAACACTTTGGTGTCTGGATGAACTCATCATAAACACCAGATGCGAAACAGTGGTGGTGGATTTGGTATGTTCTTGCTTTGTTTTGCTTTGTCTTTGGTATTGGTATTTCCTCATTCTTCCTTTTTTTTTTTTTTTAAATGAGCTTCTTTCTTCTATATCACTGAATATTGGAAATACAAAATATTTCTATATTTATTTTATGAGTCTTCCAACCAAGCTCTAAGAAGAGACTTTAGACTTCTGAATAGTGCTAAGTTTAGTTAAAAAAAAAAAATAGGACTTTTTGAGTTGGACTAAATGAATTTTACATTATGAGGTGAAAATGAGCCTTTAAGATATAAGGTGGAAGGTCATGGATTAAAAAAACAATTATGTGTTTTGGTATTTAGTTGCCAAAGGGCAGGATTATTTTTCTATATGTATGCATGTATTCATGTGAGGGCATGTATGTTTCATAGAACATGTGTGGAGGTCAGAGGGCAATTTGGAAGAGTCAGTTCTCTGCATTCATCATGTGGATCTGGTCATTGACCTTAGGCCAGCAGGAATGGTTGGAAATGCCTTTACTTGATAAGCTGTCTCCCAGCTCAAAGTAGGTTTTTGTGGTTAATATTGACTGTTAAACTTGACAAAATCTAGGATCATCTTGGATACAAGCCACTGGGCATGTCTGTGAGGGAGTTTCTTGACTAGGTTAATCAAGGTATGAAGACCCATCTTCACTCGGAGTGACATCATCCCATGGGCTGGTATCCTAGTGTGAATGAAAAACAGCAGAGGTACCAAGCACCAGCATTTGCCACCCTCCACTTCTTATCTGCAGATACAGGATGACCAGCTGCCCCCGTAGCTCCCCTGACATAAACTGTACTTTGGAAGTGTTAACGCAAACACACTCCTCCTTAAGTTGTCTTTGCCATGTATTTCATCATGGCAAAGAGAAAAGTAACCTGTAGACGAATTTCTAAACGGTCTTATTAAATAAAAAACACGGAGCCAAATATCGGAGTGAACGCCTTAGATCAGAGAAACAGTGAGAGCCACCAGCCAACCTCACTAACTCTGCAGCTTCCAATGCTACGACTTCCTGTCTACCCAGGCTTTTGTTGCCTTGCTGTTCTGCCCTCTCATTGGCTTGTAGCTCAACTACCTCATTTCCTTGTCACTGTCTATCTGTACAGATCTCCAGGTCTCTATGGTTGGTACTGGGATTAAAGGCGTGTGTCACCACGCTTGGCTCTGTTTCCTAGTGTGGCCTTGAACACACACAGAGACCCTGCCTGCTAAATGATAAAATTAAGGGTGTGTGCTACCACTGCCTGACTTTTGTGTTTACTTAAAATGGCTTGCTATTTCCTCTGATCTCCAGGAAAACTTTATTTATTAACATACAAGTAAAATATCACCACAGTAACCATTGGAGGGAATCTTTCCATCTCACTTAACGTAGTCTAGAAATTTCCTCCCAGACATGCCCAGAGATTTATCTCTTAGGTGAGTCTATATCTTGTCAGGTTGACAATCAGTGTTAACCATTACAATTCTCTCTGTCTCTGTCTCTGTGTGTGTGTGTGTGTGTGTGTGTGTGTTTATATAGTTTGGGGACCACGGTAAAACTGGCTTTGTAGAGTGAGTCTGTTTGTCATGCTCCTTACTGTTCTGTTTTGTAGAACAGTTTGAGGAACACTAATATCAACCCTTCCTTAAAGGTCAACTCAGCAGTGAATTTGTTGATTCTGGGCTTTTCTTTGTGGGATGACTTTACTACTGCTCAAATAAGTCTGCTTGTTGAGGATCAATTGGATTTATTTCCATATTGTTGATCAGTTTTCTTATGTTTTATGTATCTGGGAATTTATTCATTTCTTCCACATTTTCTAGGGGTTTTAATATAAATTTTCAAAGTATTTCCCAGTGCTACTCTGGGTTTCACTGGAACCTGGTGTAATGCCCTTTTCTTTCATCTGTAATTGTGTTGTGGGATTTCTGTCTCTTTCTTTTGGTAAGTTTGATAGCAGTTTGACAATCTTTTTTTTTTTTTTTTATTTTTTTTAAAAAACCAATCATTTTGTTTAATTCTATATATTGTTCATTTGGTCTCCAGTTCATTAATTTTGGCTTTGATCTTTAATATTTCTTCCTTCTTATAGCTTTGGGTTTGGCTTGTTCTTGTTTTTCTACGATCTTGAGATGAATGATTTGGACATTGAATTGAGATCTTCCTGATGTTTTAAACTTATGTGCTTAGTGTTATAAACATTCAGATGCCAGGACAACTATGCTGGGGCATTGCTATCTTCTACTTGGCTTGATGTCCATCTCTGACTTTTATCTTTGGGTGTCTATGATGCTGATGAGCCTTTCCTGAAAACAACACGTGCTTGGATCTTGCTAATACAGCCAGTCTGTGTCTTTCAAATGGTACACTGAGACCATTTGCATTTAGTGCCGTTATTGAGGTTATTTGCTAATTACTGCTGTTTTGTTAGCTGTGTGTCGTTCCCCCCCCCCCCCTGGTTGGATTACAGTGTGTTCTTTACTTTCTTCCCTGGTGGTATCAGGAGTTTGCTGGTTTACTGTGTTGACAGTGATAGCTTCCTTCCTGATCTCTTTTGTTCATCTACTCCTCTTGTGAATTGAATTCTCTCATGTGCTTTTTTCCTCCTCTGTGTACAGAGTTCCTCTGGTTTTACTGCAGTACTGTTTGACTGTTATGAACTGACTTAGTTTGTATTCCTTTTGAAATATCCTTATTTCTCCATCTTCATTTATTTATTTATTTATTTATTTATTCACTCTGTGTGTGTGCATGTGTGCTCATGTACATGTGTGCCATGACATCCTTATGGGGCTCAGAGACCAACTTGAGGGCATCCTTCCACCATGTGGGTACTTATGGGGGGTCGGACAACAACTTGAGGGCATCAATCCACCATACAGCCTTGGAGAATGGAACTCAGATTGTCAGGCATGGCAGTCAGCACCTTTGCCCACTGAGCATTCATGTAAGCCCTCTCTATTAACATTTGAGTGTTACTAGACATGATATTGCAAACCTGGCTGGAAGTTGCTTGGTTTTTGTTTTTTTTATTGAAATTCTATCACTATTATTGTTGTTATTGTTGTGTATGTTAATATGTAATGATGTGCACACATGTGGTTTCAGGTACATAACATGATGCAACATCTTTGAGATTAGAGTCAGGTTCTCTCCTTCCACCTTTAGATAGGTTGCAGGAATTAAACTGAGGTCATCAGGCCTGTGTGAAAATTTCCTTGACATATGCTGACCCATCTTGTCTGCCCATTTGTTTACTTCTATAGCCTGAAATAAATCATGTCGTACTTTCCTGGCTTTCAGTTTACAGATAAGAGATCTGGTGTGATGGAGATCATGTCTTTTCCTTTGTTGGTGAATTGTTATTTTTCAGTTACAGCTTTTAATATTGTTGCTTTGTATTTTTAATATCTTGATGGTGCTATGTCCTAGACAGATTTCTTGCTGGTTGTGTTTTCTGAGGGCTTCTAAATGCTTCTTTTCCTTGGATATCCACTTTCTCTAGGTTTGGGTAATTCTCTGATATAGTTATATTGAATAGATTGTCAGTGTTTTTATACTTTATCTCAACCTCTTCATCTACCCTGTAGATTCTCAGGTTGGGTCTCAAATGTATGCCAGAATGCTTGGAAATTTTGATCATTTGTATGTATTTATTTTTCTTTTAATGTGGTTGAATGTATTGTGGCCTGAATCTTGTCTTTCCTCCCTCATATTCTCTCTTCTCTTTGTGCTTGTCTGTTGATGATGCTTTCTTACTGTGTCTTTTATCAGGTTTGTTGACTTCCATTTGTAGCATTTGTGTTTTTATTTTTTTCAGAGTTTCAATTTCCTTGCAGAATATTTCTCCATGATGTTTTTCTCTTCCACACTGGTTTACCTTTTCATCAACTTTAGCCATCTTTTCTCATCTAGGTACCAAACTGATTTTCCTACTTCATTCATCTGCTCATTTGAATACTCTACGTGATTGGTCACTGATCCTTTTTACAAGTAGGATTCCCAACGTTTTTCTAGTATTTCAATTAAGTCATTATCTTCAACACCTCTCTTTACTTTCTTACATTAGCTCATCAAAACATGACTTACTCTCAAACTGTTAACCCCCCCTTCACCATGTGTAAAAGCTTTTAAACTCCTATGTCACACACTTGTCCGGTGCTAATTTATCCCCAGCATTGAAAGACTCACTTAAAAATTAGACATCTGTGGTGGTTTGAATGAGAATGGCCTTATATGCCCATATATTGGAATGCCTAGTCCCCAGGGAGTGGAACCTTTGGAAAGGATTAGGAGGATTAGGAGGTGTGGTCTTGGAGGAAGTGTGTCATGGGTGGTGCGCTTTGAAGTTTCAAAAGCCAGGCCCAGTCTTTCTCTCTGCTTGCAGATCAGGATGCTCTCAACTACTTCTCTAGTGGGATGTGTGCTGCCATGCTCCCCACTGTGATGATAATGGACTAACTCTGAAACTGTAAGCAAGCCCCCAACCAAGTGCTTCCTTTTATAAGGATTGCCTTGGTCATGGCAATAGAATGGTAATGAAGAAAGAAGTGGATACCAGAAGTGGGCTAGAAAAGCCGTGGAGTCAAGTTGAGAGCTCAGTGAGCTGTTCTGTAGGAGCTTGGAAGATAAAAATGTTGAGAACAGTGCAAACAATGGAGGCCTCACTTGGGAAGTTTCAGAGAGAAACAAAGCCTCTACTGGGCCATTGTATGAAGAATCTGTGGTATCTGTTCAGCTGTGATTAAAAAGAGGGCAGGGCCAGGCAGGGGTGGCACACGCCTTTAAGCCTAGCACTTGGGAGGCAGAACCAGGCCGATCTCTGTGAGTCCAAGGCCACCCTGGTCTACAGAGGGAGATCCAAGAAAGGCACCAAAACTACACAGAGAAACCCTGTCTCAAAAAACAAAACAAAACAAAAACAACAACAACAAAAAAAAAAAAAAGAGGGCAGAATCACTGAAGCAAAACCTTTGTTTTGCTGGAACAGTGGACATTGGTCAGCTGGGTCTGAAGAATCAGCTATGATTAAGAAGAGACCAGCATCATTGAGGGGAAATCTTTGGCCTTCACCAAGACTGTATGTTTTCAAAGAGACAACTTTAAAAGTGTTTGAATATGTAAGGCTATGGGAACTTTTAAGTTTGTAAAATGTTTTATATCGTGATGTCTTTATTAATGTGTGATCTTGGGGATGAATAAAGGTGTGGCTTACCAGTGATGTGTTTGTGTGTCAAGTTGGCAAGGGTTAAGTTGTGTTGGCTAGTTTCATGTCAACTTGACACAAGCTAGAGTTGTCAGAGAGGAGGGAACCCCAATTGAGAAAATGCTGCCATAAGACGTTACCTATAGGTAAGCCTATAGGGCATCTTCTTAATTAGTGATTGAGGTGGTTGAGAGGAGAGTGGTGCAATCAACTGTGAGTGGGGTCATTCCTTGATTGGTGGTCTAAGAAACCAGGCTTATTAAGCCATGGAGAAGAAACCAGTAAGCAACACTCCCCCATGGCCTCTGCATCAGCTCCTGCATCCAGGTTCCTGCCCTGTTTGATTTCCTATCCCAACTTCCTTCAGTGATGAACAATAATAAGCATAAGCCAAATACACCCTTTCTTTCACAACTTGCTTTTGGTCATGATGGTTCATCACTGTAATTAAGAGTTTTTCTGTCCCCCGACAATAGGTTTCCTTGGGGACACAGTAACCAGATCAAGCTGAACTGAAAAAGTATAACAACAGGTTTATTTGAGCAAAACAATTCCCAGGTGGGTTCTCCAGTCCCAGAGACTGAGGCTGGAGAAGCCATGTGCCTGAACTAAAGCAGGGAGATTATATAGCTTGTAGATGAGGGGTGATGACATGTTGCCACAAGCTGGGTATGAGTCCAAGTATGGTCAAAAGCTGAATGCTTTCAGTGGGGACTTGTGTAGCTGAAGATTTCTCCAGTCCCACCAGGGCCAGCAGTTACCCAGACCCAAGTAAACACACAAACTGTATGGCTGTGGCAGGTTTCTTGTTATCTAGTTCTTATATCTTAAATTAACTCATTTTTATAAATGTATACCTTGCCACATGGCTCATGGCTTACCAGTACTTTACATCTTACTTCTCACGGTGGCGTCTCTTGACTTAGCCTTTTACTTTCCAGCATTCTCTTCTCTGCTTATCCCGCCTATACTATACTTCCTGCCTGGCTACTGGCCAATCAGCATTTTATTTATCAATCAATCTGAGCAACACATTCACCGCATACAGAAAGGCATCCCCAGATTTGGGCTGTTGGCAACTTCGGGGGAGAAACTGCCACAGGTGCCAAGAACGAAGAACTGGCTTTCTGGTGCCTTCCCTTTGTTTGGAGATTCTCTGAGTGGGTGGGTTTGGAGAGGCAGGAATGGGGTTTTTCAGACTGTTCAGGAGCCATAGGAGTGAGTTGGAGTTTCCAACCAAACATTAATAGTAACCCTAACTAAGACAGAAGTTGGTTTCAGGGACTGGGCATTGCTGTGACAGACCTGACCATGCTGTTTGTTGGAGGAATATAGAAAACTTTGGGACTTTGGCAAGAAAAGTGATGCTTTAAGTGGGGCTTAATGGGATATCCTAGTAGGAGCATGGAAGGCAGTACTAAGGGTTATTTGAGCTCTGGAGGCCCAGATTTAAGAAGTTTTGGAGGGAAAGAGTACTAATAAGTGGCCTTGAGACCATTCTTGTGGTATTTTGGCAAAGAATGTGGCTGCTTTTCATCCTTGTCCTAAAAATCTGCCTGAGGAGAAATTGAAGAGTTTGGATTATTGGCATTGATACCTCTGGGTTTATAGCAGCCTAGTATTGACTGGGTTGTGTGGTCATTATAAGTGGTCATTCTTATACAGGTCTATAATGAAAAGGAGCAAGCTAAGCAAGAAACAATACAAAAAAGCACAGTTTGAGGAGAAAAGGAGCAGTAGGAAATGTAATATTTGAGCCAAGTCCAGTGTTCAAGGAGACAAAAAAATTTAAAGAAAATCCTGATGCTAAATGGAATAAAGGGAGTGTTGACCTCAGGGCAAGACCCCACCCAGTTAAGTTTCCAACTTGTGGAAAGGAATTAAGAAAAGCTTAAGCAGTGAAGGATGGCATCAAAAACAGAAAACTGATGCAGATGTAATTGAAAGAGGGGGTCATGTTCCAGCCTCATCAAGCAGTAGAACTTGGCAGCTTTGGCCACATGGTTCTGGCTTTAGAGTCAGGGATACAAGAAGGGGGTTGTGAAACCTTCCTCCATGTCTAAGGACAGCAGCTGAGGCCAGGCATGTGTCAGGGGTGTGCCTGCATAGAGGCTGTCCTTTATGCTTTCTTTTACAGGAGTTGCCTTGGTCCTGTTGTCTCTTCATAGCAATAGAACAGTGAGGAAGACAACATCCAAATTCTCTAATCTGCCTTTTAAGACACTATAGGGACTGTGAAAATACTGGTTTCCATCACTGCAGAAAGCAGTGGATCCTGCTGTCATCTATCAAGGGTTTATTCTGGCAACCTACTATTGTGGGAAATCCACTGGGAAAGACCAAAGACTTTGGCTTAATTCAAATTTAGATTAAACCTATTTATTTTCACTGCTAGCAGAAGGGTGGCAGCCTTAGAGCCGAGCCAAACAGCATGCTGTGCCAAAGGGAGCCAAAGGAAGGGTTTATAAAGGTGGATAGTAAAGGTGTACAATACAATTATCTGTGGCATCCACAGGGGCAAGAAAACTGATTTATTCCCCTCAGTTATTTCTCCTTCCTGTTGTCTAGTAATAAAAAAGACCACTTCATCCCAGTCCCACAATGATAAAGGACTTTACAAAAGCAGAAAGCAAATGGTTCAATACTTCACAGCAGGAACACCATTATCCTATTCTTATCTCACCTGCAGGATCCCACAGGCATTCCAGAGCAAAGGTCAGTGACCCTTAAGGGATGCCTGGTACCATATTAAGTTTTTTTAGCCATCACGGCAGAGTTATGTGTAAATTATTACATAGATCCAAGCACTGAGGCAGAAGTGTCTCTAACTGGCTGGGACAGAGCAGGCAAGGGTTCAGTGCCATCAGGCTAGAGCTGGCTATCCCATCCCCACACTATGAATTACCTTGATATTTTCAGTGAATCCATAACAGAGAGCCATTAATCTGAGCTAAGTTGACTGGATCTCTCATCTAAAAGACTCAGAAATTGTCAGCTGAAGGCAGGTTCAGGACCGAAGGAATCATGAAGTAGGGTCGACATCATGATGATGTTTTGTCATGATGCAATACACATCATGATAATGCAGAAGAGGTTGATAGCATAGCAGGTGAAGTAACAGTGTGCGGGAGGGGTACAGTTAAGGAATTAGTTTATTTTTCTTGCAAGTAAACGTGTTATCAGGATAATATTTTTGTATATGGTATGTAAAAGTTTCTAGGACAATTTACATTGAATATGTCGACTGTTAAAATTACTGTTGAAGGCAAAATGAAATCATTTCCAATTTATCAATATCTAAATGGATGTCCTACAGTTAAAGTCAAGGTTGAATAATTTGCCCAAACTCGATAGTACACTGAAGGAAGAATGCGCCTCACCCTGGTCTCTACACAATCGAAATTAGCAGTCATATCTTCCACAGGAAAGCATATCTAGCATTTCAACAATGCTCCCACAGTGTTTCCAAAGCCATGGTCTGGAGAAGAGTCCATGAAGAATGATGGGGGTGTAGGAAATTCTATTTTTCAAAAGATGAGCAATTGCTTCAGATCTTATGAAATTAAATAAATAGAACATTCTTGAATGGAAAGAAAAACAATGATGATGACAGCCCTGCACTCTGATTTTCTCTTAATGGTTCCTAATGTTTTCTGGCAGCAGACTTCCTTAACTTGCAGAAGGAGCCCTTTGAAAAATAACTAGATCATCTCTGAATGCCGAAGAAATCTATTTCATTTTAGTTCGGGGGGCTTTTCAGTGCGAATCAAAACTTTATTATTCTCAAAGAAGAAGCTCATTCCTAAGAGTTTGTTACAGATCAAAAGGAAAAATGCAGCTTTATGTTTAACTCTACGTGCATTAGAAACTATAATTAAGGATTATTGTACCTTTCAATGTGAATACCCAACAGTTAATCACTTAGTTAACTGGCTGAATTAGAAGTTTCCATTTTTTTTTCTCTTTGTGCTCTAGACAATAATGAACAGCTAGCGTTACCCAATAGCAATCCGGAAACATTGGTTACTAATGTTTAGAATGATATTCTTTAAATAAATTGCCCCTAATTCCTGAGTGTGAGAATGAGTGGGTCTCTGTATCTATATTTGTCTCTTGTGCCTTTTCTTGGGCTCTTTTTTAATCTTTGTTTGTTTTGTCTGATGCCAATGTGTTAGTTTTTGTTTTATCTTATCTTATTTTATTATTATTATCCCTTAGAATCCTGTTTGTTTTTTAATGAGGAACAGAAAGAGGGTGGATACAGATGAGAGAGGAGGTGGAGAGAAACTGGGAGGAGTAGAGAAAAGGAAACCATAATCAGGATATATTATGTGCGAAAAATTCTATTTTCAATAAAAGGAAAATTACAAAAGAAGAAGAAGAAATACTGCAGTTAGTGTAGCTGGGAAAAAAAGAATTTAGATGTAATTTAACAAAGACAAAAGTCACCACATGTACATGTACCAAAATAATACTCTCTGGCTTTAAACTTCTTTGCCTAATAAAAGATTGTGTATGGAAAAAATAAATTGCCCCTGTAAAATTATTATAAACACATTTGCTTTCCATTTTGAATGCAGCCTAGTGTCATTAAGCTAGCAGAATCGAATGTTGTTTTGGCCTGTTTTTGTTACAAATTCTTTAGGCTTTATTAAGAAAATATTGGCACAGTCAAGAGTAAACTGCATATTTCTGTACTTTTTTGAGTTTACAGTGACTCATTTGCTATGTAGGGGTCAGTTATTTATTAATCTAGTACAACACAGTTGACCATCCAGAGCCACTATTATGCAAACTGATCTGTTTTTGAGTCCCTCATCATTCTACCTGCACCATTTGTTTAATTTTCAACCACATTTAATGCTTAGAAAACAAAAATAAACAGATCAAGGTTCTTGGTTTGAATAGCTTAAGAGGAAGAGAGACATATAAATACCTTTGTAGGAATGTCATGCATAAATTTGAAAACACAAAAACGCAGATCTCATCTCAGTTTTTTTTGGAGGCAGTGGAGAAGGTAGGCTTATTAACACAACATTAAGACAGTCAAGAAATAACGTATTTATGTCCATGATTCATGTTGCCAACCGGCGGCCATAAGGATGTCCGTGTTCTTTGCAGCTGCAGGAAACCCTGTGGAAGTCCATGATCCATGTTGCTGCCAGCTGCTATGGGCAGAGAAGCTTCTTTTGCAGTGGTACCAATGGCTGCAAACTCATAACTGAGAATCCTCCCTCTCTCCCTCCCTCCCTCCCTCCCTCCCTCCTCTCTCTCTCTCTCTCTCTCTCTCTCTCTCTCTCTCTCTCTCT
>CABHPP010128027.1:28108-41612 GCA_902168425.1 Peromyscus attwateri
CCCCCCCCCCCATGGGGAAACTGAGTCCTTCCTCACCCCTCCACCAGAAGCCATCAACTGTGAAGTACCATACTTCAGCATCTATAGTGTCTTAGTGCTCTTAGTGGCTGCAGCTGAGGACCCTGAAGGCAGGCCAATGTACTGCCTGAGTACTTACAAGCACATGCGCACGGAGGAGCTGTAGTTATCCTGCCAGGTCCTAAGGGCAGGCCAGTGTAGATGCTTGAATACTAATTCTTGGTATATATTTTTTCTTTTTTTCTTTTTCTTTTTCTGGTCGTGGGAGGGCACAAGGGTGGGCAGGTGGACCTGGGAGGAATGGGAAGTGAGTGTGATCGGGGTGCATTGTATGAAATTCCCAAATAATTAATAAAAATATTATGCTGCAACAAAAACAATAAAGTGAGAAATTGGCAAAAAAAAATTACTTTTTTTTTTTTTTTAAAAGGCAACTAAAGAAATGGCAGTGAAGCAGTTGGGAAGAAGTAATAAAAACTAACGTTGAGTTCCTACAGCAAGACAGACATGTATTAGCTCATTTAATATATCCCATATCCTGTTTTCTCATCTAATCCTTATTTTAAATGTGAGTCATTGAAACATGGTTAAGTCATCTATCCGGTGTCACTTGACCAGGTAGCAGAGGAAATAGAAAATATTTTTGCACCAGTTACCAATCAGATAAACAACAGTTATCAAAACACATTTCCACCCCTGCAGTGACATCTAATATGCATGAAATGGGACCTGAAGACTTGCAGGGAATTTTCTTTGGAAACCGATGATAGTCTAAGTGCTGTTGCCTCCACCTACCGAGGGGGACTATTAACTTTTCATCTCTAACATAGGGTTAAGAGATTCAAGAATATAACTGAAAGACCTATGGGATGCTTTTCCAGTAATTGGGACAGTGGAAGTTGAATGAAAAAAAGACATGTGGGAGAGCATAGTCAGAGGCAGGGACATTTGAAAGAGTCCAGACTGGACATAACCAGACTGAGCTGGGCCATGTGGGAGAAGGGGAGAGGAAGGGAGAGAGGAGAAAGGGGAACCAGGTGCAGTAGCCAAGGTTAAAAGGCCCAAGAGGGAGGCGTAAGCAAAATGTCTGGATTATATGGAGAAGAACCTCTCGAGGAAGGGTAGCCCAGCTTCTGGACTGGAGAGTTCAGGGTAGAGGGTGGGGTATGCTGCCATTCATACCCTGTAATGGATAGGAACTGAGGGATGCTGGGAGAACCTGGCAGCCAGATCTGCCTTGATATGTTAAATAGGCACCTCAGCTGTTTGTCCTGGGTTTGAACGTTAACAGATGTCCTGTATCTTTCCCACCCTGAGAGAGCTTCTGGAAGCTGGAAAATCAAAGTAGTAGGAACAAGAGTTAGTGTCTGCATCAGAATCCAACCTCTCACATCAGTTAAGGGATACTTAGGCTCTTCAAGGGCCTGGTAAAGGTCATGTGGGAGAAAATCCACACAAGGTCTTTTGGACTTGCCTGGTAGGGTTGTCTGGATGGTCAAGGAGCTTTTAAGAGCTTCCCCAACCGAATGCTTGGGTTTGTCATCTACTAGCCTGCACAAGAGCAGCAGCTCCTATGTTGGGTCTGCAGAGCTGAAACCATCCACCAGGCAAGCGATGGGAATATATATCCTTGTCTCTTTCTTTACTTGGCCAAAGTCCCAGGAGATAATAAAACCTGAAATACAAATGAGTGTCTGAAAAGAAAATAGAGGGCATAAAGGAAGGGTGTTGCCTGTTGCAACTTCACCCTTTCCCTCAATGAGGACCGAGAGCCAGACATAGACACAAACTTGACCAAGGCAGCAAAGAGCTGGTATCCCAGAATCCAGATTCTGGCTAGTGTCTTAGACAGGATATGATAGTTCTCCAATTCAGATTGTGTCTTAGAATTACTATTTCTGTAATGAATCTTTGCAACCAATGCAGTTTGGAGAGAAAGGAGTTTGTTTGGCGTATATTTTCATATCAGTGTTCATCATGGAAGCATGTCAGGACAGGAACTCACACAGGGCAGGAACCTGGATTCGAGAGCTCATGAAGAGGCCATAGAGGGGTGCTGCTTACTGGCTTGTTCCCATGGTTTGCTCAGCCTGCTTTCTTATAGAACCCAGGACTGCCAGGCCAGGGATGACATCATCCACAGTGGGCTTGGCCTTCCCTGACCAATCACTAATTTTAAAAAATGCCCTATTGGCTTGCCTACAGCCTGATCTTATGGAGGCATTTTCTTAATTGAGGCTTCCTCCTCTCATATGACTTTAGCTTGTGTCAAGTTGACATAAAACTATCCAGCACAGACTGTGTTCATGTGTAAAGTAAATAGAAGATTTTAATCTAAAAGTTAAAGCAATGGGTCTGTGAAGGACTCATCATGGAACAGAGATATTTACTGCCACCAATTAAAATGGAGCAGACAATGGGAGGAACACATGTGGCTGTATTAATTATATGTCTCAAGTTATACTAGCAAAAGATGAAGTCACAGCATCCAAATCTCTTTATCTCTCAAAAACAGTCAGACCTCCAAACATTCTGTTGGGTTCCATCACCTGATAGCCCATGATAATGCTCCAGGCCTCTGTAAATCTGATTTGCCTGTATATAAATGATTTAGTAATGGAACACAGCAGACAGAACTAGAATTAGAATAATTACAGTTAAGCCTGTGGTCATGAATCTTGGTAGTTAACATTCCATCTGCAAAGGGTTATAAATCCCCGTGTTGTTTGCCTTATGTGATTTTCTTTTGTTTGGTTTTTCTTCTTTCCTGTGTGTGTGTGTGTGTGTGTGTGTGTGTGTGTGTGTGTGTGTGTGTGTATGCGTGTGTGTTTTCATGTGTGTGAACACATATATGTGCTTAAGGTGAATGTCTGAGATCTTCCTCCATTGCTCCTCTATGTAGTCTCTTATCAATGCTAACTAGTCCTGAATCTGATTAGCTTCCCAAATCAAACACGATCAACTACTAGTAGGGCAGTTTATCTATAGATTCCTCTTTATTCTTTGAGGTAGGGTCTCTGTATTCAAACCCAGAGCTCACAAATCAGGCTGTTCTTGCTAGCCAGCTTGCTGTGGTGTTCCCGTGCCTCTCCCTTCTCAAGCTAGAATAGGTGAGCTACCATGATCACCAAACATTGTTTTCTGGGGATCTGAATCTCTAACCCTCTTGCATGGCAAGCACTGACCACTGAGCCATCTCCCCAGCCTCTATGATCGTCTAAAGAATACATATTTAGAAAATGTGGTAGGTAGTTGATATAATGGAATGAAATATATGTATAGTAGGACTTTCTGGGCCCACCATCCCCCAGTCTTCTTATTAATTATGAAAGGTTGGCCTTTAGCTTAGGCTTGTTCCCAAGTAGCTCTTATAACTCAAATTAGTCTGATCCATTAATCTACATTCTGCCACATGTCCTTTTACCTCTCTTCCATTCTGTATGTCTGACTCTCTGTGTTTCACTGGCATCTCTCACATGCCTCCGATTCTTCTCCAGTTCCTCTCTCTCCTCGGAAGTCCTGCCTATTCTCTCCTGCCTAGTTATTGGCCATTCAGCTCTTTATTAAACCAATCAGAAGGTGTTTTAGGCAAAGACACATCTTCCCACAACCCACATATAGTTCTAATATTAAAGAACTAATGGACAGGACAACATGGACAGTAGAAAACATCATAGAATTTAGAATATCACTCAAAATGCAATAGAATATAATGTAGTATTTATGGCAATATGTGTATGTATATATGATGTATATATTTATGTGTATATGTGTGTATGTGTATGTATGTGTGTGTGTGTGCATGTTATTAAGTATGAGAGAAGTAGACCTTAGGAATAATTTCAAAATGTTTTATTTGAACAATGAGGAGATTGTTGATAAATTTAATGATATGGTAAAGACTTTGAAAGTGTAAATAATCACCAGCAAGATGGCTCAGTTGTTAAAGGTGCTTCTCCCAAGTCCAACAATCTGAGTTTGAGCCCTGAACCCACATGGTGGGGAGAACTGACTCCCACAAGTTGACCCTCTTATGTGTCCCCACTCATGTATGTATGCACACACACACACACACACACACACACACACACACACACACAGAGAGAGAGAGAGAGAGAGAGAGAGAGAGAGAGAGAGAGAGAGAAATAAATGTGAACTTTTTACAAAATGATGAGTTTAGCTAGGTGTGGTGGCACACGCCTTTAGTCTCAGCACCTGGGAGGCAAAGGTAGGAGGACCTACATGAGTTCAAGGCCAACCTGGTCTACAAAGCAAGTTCAGGACAGCCAGGCCTACACAGAGAGAAACTCTGTCTTGAAAGACAAACAAACAAACAAACAAACAAGCAAAAAAGGATGAGTTTGTAGAGAAGGACTAAAATAAAGATATATGTCTGCATTTCTGTGACGGCCAAGGCCATCAGGTTGGGACTGCCTCACAGGTCTGGTTTTGTTTTCGCAAGCGTGTTCTAGCCGTGCCGTGCATTTAAACCACTGTCTTGAGTCCTTCCCCGAGTCCTCACTGCAGTGCCACTGTTTTTACATTCTCCTGCCTACCCTGTTGCTGGATCACAGTTGTTCTTTTATTGTTCGTTTGTTCGTTTTTTTTCCTTTCTCATTCCTATTGACCTACAGCCTAGAAGTAAGTGAGAATAATCTGTCCCATGAAACTCAGAGCACACCACAATCAAAAGGCAAAGTAAAAGAAAAAGAAAAATTTGAAACTGTTCTCCAATGTGGTTGTTTTCAACTTTGGGTCCTTGGGAGAGTGGAGTGCTTTCTCTGTCTGTAGGCCTGTCTCCTCCAGTGATTCTGCCTGCTCTTTTCTAAGGGTATATTGGCTGGGTACATGTTAGCATTTAAGCATTACCTGGCCAGTCCCTTGGGAACCTTGCCAGTAAACAGGCAGTACCTTGGCCCCCTCAAGGTCCTGACATAACCCCATTTGTGATATCCATTTGTGCATGTGCCAAGCCCCCTTTAAGAGATGGGCCCCGCCCACCCCTCTCATTCTCTCCCTCCCTCCCACCCTCAAAGCAGAAGTAGCTTATCAGTTTTCTAATAAAGAGCATGCAAACAAAATCCAAGAAGTTTGGCTGATGTGAGAGAGATGATCCAAAACCCCCAAGGATTTTTATCATCCCTCTGAAAAGATCATACATTTTGCTCTCATCAAGATTTTAGAGAAATCATCAGTGTTGTGCAGCAATTTCCTCCCTGATAAAACCTTCCATCTTGGAGGGCATTGCTAGTTATTATGCTGCACTGTTTACCGTGGGAGAAAAGCCACGAAGTATGACAAAACCTACTATTAGACTTTATTAGGAGAAGGGACAGAAAAGAACATGCTTAGGCCTACTGAAAGACTGGTGCAGGAGGAGGGGTGGTATGACGGATCTGCCTTTTATGGATTCCCCTACGCATGCACGTATGGGCTAATGTAGCTACGCCACACATGCGCATAGCGCAGAGATAATACGTGATCATGCTGCGTGCAAATTGTGTGACCACAGCAGCACACGGATTAGGTAGGAAGTAAGGTCCCGGAAATGACTAAGTGTCTTGCTAGCTCACGTGTAGTCATGGGGGCGTGGCTAGAAATCCTATCTCCTTAAGACAGGGGTGCCTGAAAGGAAGGCAAAGCATCCTTCCCCTACCTTGCAGGGAAACTTCCTAAGCTTAGGAAGCAAATAACTCAAAGGCATCAGAAAGTCCTAAAAAACGAACAGTAGACTAGGCCCCCTCCATCCTCAAGCACATATAAGCAATAAGGACTGCCGAGAGACGTTCTCAACAAGCTGAGCTCAGCCTAGCCACCGGGAATCAGCAGAGATTGGCATATCTATGCGGCGGTGGGGAGGGGGCAGGCTTGGCAATCTGATTTGCTGCCTACAAGTTGAGCATTGAGACCCAGAGTTCCAGCCTGCAGTAGCCATCCATCATTTATGCTGGGGTGGGCTTTGGTGACACAGCTATCTTTGAGTCATTTCTGCTTCTGTAAATAGGCCTCACCCATGCTCCTCTAAGGAACCTCAATAACTTTCTCGTTCACCAAGTTTGACTTCCATGGTTTCCTCACTTTGGTCTGTGTCAGTCCCTTATCACATCACCCGCGGGGATAGTGTCTCACAGCGGAAAGGAAGAGTGTTTCAGTCCAGTTCAGTTCATCCTCCTCCCCATCCGAAGGAATTTAAAAACGAAAGTGGGCTTCCCGTGTTAGTTTCCGTACCAAATCACCGTATGCTTATCAGTTCAGAAGTCACTTTCTGTCAGGCGGTGGTGGCGCACACCTTTAATCCCAGCACTCTGGAGGCAGAGCCAGGCGGATCTCTTGTGAGTTCGAGGCCAGTCTGGTCTACAAAGCGAGTTCCAGGAAAGGCGTAAAGCTACATAGAGGAACCCTGTCTCGAAAAACAAAAACAAAACAAAACAAAAAAAAAAAAAAAAAAAAAGAAGTCGCTTTCTACCTAAGCCTGGTGTGGCATCAGCTGGAGGATCATAAAGGTTCTGGGAGCCGTCACAGGCTTCACTGTTGAGCTTTCTGTTCATGGCCACACCTATTGAATAGTTCCTCTGAATGGCAGGTCAGAGAAAGGGAGCCTAGCCTAAGAGATCGCTGTGCCCCTTATATCTGACTTTTAATGTTCTTATCAGAAATTCATAGTCAATTTTGGCACAGCATTTTTTTTAAGGAGAGGGTCATAAATTTTGAGGCATAAATATGAGGCAGTGAATAAAATACAAGGATAAAGTCTTGTTTTTGTCTTTTATCCTCCAAAATTACAGAAGCGAATCCCTGGGGAATTTCAACCTTTGTGAGTCTGTAGTGGGCTACTGAACTATAGTCATGCCATCTTACGAAAGTATTCCTGGGAATACTTGAGTGAAACTTGTCACTGGACCAGTCCCAATTCCTATGGTAAACTGGGCTCTAATTCCTAACCCTAAATTCCCACACAATTTAACCTTGTGCTAAGGGTTAACTGACCATTTAACTGTAATCTCTCTACTTCTTCAAACAACACTTCCTTTCTCTGTTTTGTTTTTGTTTGTTTGTTTGTTTTTGGTTTTTCCAGACAGGGTTTCTCTGTGTAGCTTTGGAGCTGTCCTGGAACTCACTCTGTAGCCCAGGCTGGCCTCAAACTCACAAATATACACCTGCCTCTGCCTTTTGAGTGCTGGGATTAAAGGCGTGTGCCACCACCACCAGCCAACACTTCCTTTCTATATACATCACAATTGGTGTTTTTGCCCTTAAAAACTCCAACTGGAGGTTGGACTGTTCCTTGCTAATCTTCTTGGGACCCTCCCATTGGTGGTTAATAAAGACTTTATTTGACTTCCTCAAGGCTCTTGGGAGTTTTTCTCTTCAGGTACCCTGTAACAAGACAGAGTTGAAGTCTGAAAGGCTTTCCGATGCACAGTATGGAAGTTAATGTCTCTGGCTCATTTAATGGACTATCAGGAATAAAGATGGGGATACAGAAAGGAGACCTGTAACAGTGACTCTTTGGTGGATTAAAAAATGTTATTCATTTAATTAAGTTTCTTTCTCAAAGTGTAGCAAACTCTAGCATGCAGAGCATTTCTCCAGAAAGTGAAAAGCAGCGCTTTAGTGAGATGGTTTCCTCCTAGCAAATGATGTGGGGAGCTGGTTGGGCTGTGGAGAAGGTGGAGACACAGACAAGAGTTTCCCCAGTCTTACAACACAACCCAAGGGCTCTGTGCAGGAAATGCACAGGAGCGCAGGCCAGGCAAGGAGATGACTGTCTCCCTATCATTTTACGAGTGTTTGTGTGCACGTGTGCGCATGTGTAGAGCTCTGATAATGGTCAAGTGCTACAGAGCCTGAAGTGAAGCTGTTGTTTACCAACTGATATTCTTATTATCTAGGGGATTATTATTCAAGAATTGAAGGACAGCCTGTGACTCTTTAGAAGATTAGCTTTAATGAGTAAGTCTTTACCTTTTGAAACACACCTGAACTGGGGAAATGTCTAAACGTCAGCTAAACTTGGTTATGGGAAATAAGTTATGCGATATATTTTTTCAAACAATCAATTTTAGTTATAAAGCCATATATTAAAATTCTTTTTAAGCTCTTCCTACAGCATTAGTAGCAACACAGAGGTAGCATGTAGCATGTAGTTAGCACGTAGTGTCTGAGTGGGAGGGAGTAAATGACAGTATGATCCACCTTCATTTTAACAAGTCCTTTTACAACTAAGAGGCAGAGAGACAGGAGGACAGCAAATGCGGGACAGACTGACCTGGGAGGGTTTTAAGGTTCTTGAGGTGGTGGTTGGCACACTATGGCTTGACTCAAAATGAGGACGGCCTCTTGTTCTGCTTTCTGAGTCTAGCTGAGATTTCCAAAGCCACATGCCCTGAGTAAACACTTATTCATGACTGCAGGGAAAGCTGAGAACTGTGCTTGGGAATCAGCATTCAACTTCATCACAGAGCCTGGCGTAGCAAGCGCGGGGCAGTGCTCTGGCACTTCCAAGAATGTGACAGCGTTGTCACGATTTCGAGTGAAAGATCTAAGATTACAGAGAGTGGAGAGGGACCCCAGGGTCAAGTTCCATCCATCCCTACACGGCTGAGGGTAGAAGAAGCCCCAAAGGAAACGGTCTGCCGACCTTGTCAAAACTAATTCACGGCAGGACCAGCCAATCCAAAGTATTTTGACTTCTTGCCAGAAGAGTTATATATGTATAGGTCTATAAAATATAAGTTCACTTTTTAAAATTTGTATTGTGTGTGTGTGCATTCATGTGTATAGACATGTTCAAATAGATGTGAGCGCAATGTGTGTGTGTGTGTGTGTGTGTGTGTGTGTGTGTGCAGGCATATGTACACATGTGCATGTTGAGGTCAGAGCTTGACCTCAGAAACTTCATTCAATTGCTTTCCAGCTCATTTATTAAGACAGTGTCTCTCACATGAGCCCAAGATTGATGACTCCACTAGTCTAGCTAGCTAGCTTATTATCCCTGCTTCTCAAGCCCTTGGGATACAGGTGTGCTGATGCACGCACTGGGCTTTACATGGGTGTTTGATACAGGAACATGGTTCCTTATACATGCCTGGCAAGTGGTTTGCCCATGTTTTAATCCCCAGCCCCCTAATTTTATTTTGTTTTGTTCTTATTCATTCAAATATCATTCGGTAGAATGTAGACACAATGTTGAGATCTGAGCAACCTCTTTTCTCCCAGGAGGTTATGGGGAGGACAATCATAAGTTTCTCTCTGAATAGATTTCCATTTGGATGAAATGCACTTGGCCAGGTTATGGCTTAGAAGCAGTCTGCAAGTAAGTATAGAGGGAGTCCTTGGGAATGTCTGGGTAAAGAAGCCTAAGGCTAGTGCCCAGTAGGTAGGTGGTCAGGTGACCAGATAGTTAGACTCTGTGTTCTAGAGGAGCCAAGAGAACTAGCAACGTCAGAATTTAAAGCATGGATGAGTGAGTCCCACACTGGTGAGGTTAATGAGTTCTGCTAACCTTTTTTTTTTAATGAATTCTTTGAAACCATTACATTAAGTAAAATATTAATTTTATTACAGATATATTTGGTACTTCAAGTTTGACAATTTAATTTTGTTCCTAAGACTTTGTTGACTGGTTTAAAATTTTGCTAAATAAATTCAATGTCAATTTCTTTACTCAAAAGCAAAACAAAGCTATTTTCTTTCTTCCTCTAGATTTTCCTCATTGTGTGTGTGTGTGTGTGTGTGTGTGTGTGTGTGTGTATCCTACTCTACCTCATTACCTTTTACTCTAATATTGATACTAAATCATACTTAAGGTTAATACTTGTAACAACAATTATTTGGTAAAATATTAAGTGTATAATTAAAATTGTGCTTCCTCAAATCAATTTCTTCTAGATTTTCATCAGGCAAGGGTGTTTGTTAATGAGATACTGAGATTTCTAGCAGTGAAGAGGGACTTCCTGGGACTTGGAGAGGTTTCATCCTGTAATGGGCTGACTTGGGCCACTCAGATACTCAGCATTAAATCACAAAAGAGAAGAGGAAACTTAACAGCGAGGGAAAGACAGAGATGCCAGGCCAAGTGCATCATGGGTTTCCTCATTCATTCTGTGGAGCAAAGTCAACAAGGGTGAAAATGATTGGCAACACAGTTTGAGATGAGAGGCAGGTACCTGGCGGAGTTCACGGCATCTTAGCAACTAAGGCTTTGGTGTCCTTGGCTGTTCTTAATTCTCTGTCATCCTACCATAAGAAAGTTTGAAACCTTTCAGAAAATGGTTAGAAAAGTTATTAGACTTGGTAGCCTCTTATTACGAGGGATTCTTTCATTAGACTCTGACAAAAAGGAGATTATCCTCAGTTATATGGGTTTAGTTTCAGATTAAAGCATAATTATGTGACTTGTTTTTAGATTCTATCTGCTTTAGTTAATTTCTATTGTTATTACAAAACACTGAACAAAATCAATTCACAGAGGAGTTTATTTGGTCTACACTTCCACATTACCATGCATCATTGAGGAAAGCCAAGGCAGAATCTCATGAAGTTCCTCAGGGAGCAACTGAAGCAGAGACCATGGAGGAAGGAAGCTTATTGGCTTGCCTCCTCTGACTTGCTTGATACCTTTCTAACATTACCTAGACCCACCTGCCCAGGGGTGGTACCACCCACAGTGGTGTGGGATCTTCCACATCAATCAGAGATCAAGAAGTTTCCCACAGACCACTCTGATGGAGGAAATTTCTTGACTGAAGTACCCTTTCCCAGGAGACTCTAGTTTGTGTCAAGTTGACAAAAAGTAACCAGTACAGGACTTCATTTGTAACTCTGTATAACTGATCTCTTAATTTCTTCCCATTCTCTAACACCAAGAACCAAATAAAGTTAAAAAGTATACCTGGCTTGGAATCTTTAATTTGTATTTGTCAGATTAGAACAAAGATGATAATTTAATACTACAGGGGAACTTGATGTAAACTCTCCACAAACCAAGTAGTGTGATTGATTATTCTTATATTTCCTGTGTTTGGATTTCTATCTAGATCTCCCCCCAAATGCAAAAACATTAAGTTGTTTGTCTGGAAGTGGGTTCAAAGCATCATTATTTTGAAGTGGCCTTCTCCATCCTTTTCCCACTGAGCTGAAGCCAGAGAGGTAAGTATTTCAGCTTTGCTCTAGACAGACCCAGGGCAGAGCCAGCCAGGAGCCCTGCCAGGAGTGGGCAGGCCAGCCCCTGAGGGATGACTCTGACGTGGTTAGAAAAACATGGTGGGCCACACTTAGGCTACACCAGCAGCAGAAACCCGTGTCCAGGACAGAGACGTCCCTATCAAGGCTGTTCATCTTCTTCCCCCTTCTCTCCCTCTATATTGCCCTCCCTTCTCCTTCCACACAGTCTCTCTCCCCCATTTCCCATTTCCGCTTTCACAGCACCCACCCTCTCCCTCTCTAGAGCTGCCTCATTCTGCCCTTTTATACTTTCTTGATTTCTGCACTCTCTCTGGGTTCTAATACTCACATTTAAAGATTAGTATTAGTTTGATTTTCATCATATTTGGTAAGTTTTTGGCCTGGAGGCCTCTCCGCTGACACAGCAATCCAAATCAGACCGAATCAGGAAAAGCCCAGGTTAAATGGGTAAAGCATTCCCGGGTGATTCCCCAGCCCCTCAGAGAGGAGACGGCCCAAGAGACCGGAAGAACCATGCGTCTGTTTTCTGGGATGCTGCTCATATACTCCGTGAGAGTGGTCTTGAGCCTCTCTGGGGGAGGAGCTGTGTTTGGTGGGCTTTGAAGGGGCGGGTTTAGGGAAAGAGATGGGGAGGGGAGTTGAGGTGGATCTTCCACCAGACTCCTTCCAAACATCCCAGATTCTTTGGGTATAGGGATGTCAGGATGCCAGGGGCTGAGGTGGAGCTCCCACCCAAACAATCTTTTATGACTGCAGTATGTGGTCCTCAGCAATAGGTCCTTAACAGTCATTTTCTGGAGGTTAGCCATATATTCCCTCAAACATTATAGCCCATTGTCATTGTTCTTGGTTATCCCCCTGAACTAAAACAGAAGCCATGGCTTTTTCAGTTTGCTCTCTTATACAACTCAGGACTTTCTTATACAACTATCTACTCATGATGGCACTGCCGAGGTGGGCTGGGCCCTTCCACATCAATCATTAATTAATAAAATGCCCTACAGACATGCCTACAGGCCAATCTGATGGAAGCAACGGCTTAGTTTAAGTTCTCTTCCCAGGTAACTCTAGCTTGTGGCAAATTGACCAACAAACAAACAAACAAACAAACAAACAGACAACAACAATTAAAAAACTCACAGAAAGTTACAGTAACAGTGCTTTACTCAAAGGGACTGTTGAGAGTTAAGTGGGAGTCCTTGTGAAAAAAAACAGCCTGATGGTTTTGAGACTGTATTTCCATGTGAATCATGCTTTTAGCCACTTACATTACCTTGGGAATAATTAGCACTGTTTATTTATACTCCTCTCTTTTTGTTGTTTAACAAAACATGAGTCCTCCCAAGGAAAGGCATTAGACCGTCTCCGTGACATGAGCACAGAGGTGGAGTGTGTCTCTGATTTGTTTAGTTTGGAATTTTAAAGCTCCGTCAAGAATGAAGGTAAGCATGGTGATGGAGCTACTAAGAAAATTGGAAAGAAACACTCAGTCTTGGAATGTGGCAGCCCTGTTTGATTTTAAATGTAGGTTAAATATTAATTTTTCTTAAAAAAAAAAAAGTCCTCTTCCTCCTCTAGGAGGCCTCTTTCTTCTCACTCTGTGATGTTGACAGACTGTTGACTGGCCTTTCACACTAACTTGATTGGAAGAAGAAAAAAAAAAAAACTTCAGATGATCCTATTTGTGTAAGAAAAAAAAAAAAGTCTTCCAAACAACTCCCTTGTCGCCAGCATCAACAGCAGCTGAACACGGGCTGAGTTGTTGCACAGTGAGAATTATTCCTTTCATTTCAAAGGCATCAGATGTTTGGGGCAAGCAGAAGCCCTGGCTGGCTAAACACGATCAAAATAAACTAGTATCACGTTTGCTTACGGAACAAGTTGAGTAAATCTCCCACTGAAGACTGAGTACACTTTTTGTTCCTCCAAAAAGGTTTTATAAAGAGGGAGGTCAGCTCAAAAAAAATCTAAGCTGATGTGAGAGCCCTAAGAAGCATTTGATGATCTTCTCTTTCCAGAATTCCTTTCTTCTGATGAAACCCTGCAGCAAGTGCGCCTGAGCTGTTGATGACTTATAAACAGAAGTCAAAGGGAATTTGAGCTTCTGTCAAGACCAATTCCAAATATAATAAAAAGGGAGATGATTGGATGTCTCTTCAAGGCTTTGGATGAGCTCTCTTGTGCTTTGGCTGTTCTTTGAAATCGCAAGGAACAGAGATGAAAAGTAAAGTTTCTGGCTCTCATTTGTTACCTATTTCGGCAGAAATGTTTGTGTTTCCAGTAGCTCTTGTCTCAAACC
>CABHPP010128028.1:1490-40221 GCA_902168425.1 Peromyscus attwateri
TGTGTGTGTGTGTGTGTGTGTGTGTGTGTGTGTGTGTGTGTGTGTGTAGTGGAAATGGGGAAGATAGAACATTAATAGGTATAATTTGAGTGACAGGGGAAAGTTCCAGAGGTCACAGTCATCTCTCCTGACGGCCTGTCTATGGTGAAACAGGAGTCAGTCCTCTTGCTAAGTTCCCCAGCCTTTCAGAAGTATCTAATAGGAAAGGCTGGGGAGAGGACCAGAAGAATCACGTTTAAACCCTGCTTCTACCTGACAATTCCATTTCATACAGGTAACAATGTCTATAATCTCAAATCTCGATAGAGACAAAGATTTGTTCTATTTCCTGGCAGGATATCTGTGGAGAATTCAGAGAAATGAGTGTAAAACACTTTGAAAATATTTCAGATATTAACAAATATAAGAAATATTCTGCTAAGGATAGTACAAGAATCTTTCATAATTTGGCAGTGTGAAATTCTTGTTGTTCTGCCCTGTGGATGTCATGGGTTATATCATCATGTTAATTCATGGAGTCCACTTTGAGGAGTTCTTCAAGTTGAACAATTCTGCTGCCTTCTGTTTTCATATTGAGATATAGCACTCAATATATATACTCCCAGAGAGGTTTTCTCTCTCTCTCTCTGTTTCTCTCTGTTATTTGCTTGAACCTTTGTTCTTATTGCCATTGTCCTTTCATGCATCTTTCAAAATAGCTTCTTGGAACATGACGTTAAGATTTCAGAAGTCTGAATACTGAATATATAACTATAACACTAAGTCCTAATGCAAAGAAACCTGTGATCTACATTTATTGCTACTGAATTCACAATGGCTAGGAATGGGAACCAACTGAAATGTCCATCACAGGGGAATGAATAAAGAAAATGGTATGCATACACATCATGGGATTTTATTCAGCCATAAAGGAAAATGAAATCATGACATTTGCAGGAAAGGAATTATTATATCTCTTGGACAAATATGCATATTTTTTCTCATATTTGCGTCCTAAATTCTAATTTTATGTATGAATATTGCATGGGGGGATATATATCCTAAAATTAGAAAGTAGACCATCGGAGGAGAAATTGAGATCTTAAGGGAGAATGAAAAAGCATAGAGCATTAGAAATGTAGATGTCAGAAAGTCTTCTTGCTAATCTGCATCATTGTCAAATGATGGAGTGGAGCAATGAGGATGCTGATCAGGTTTCAGACACTTAGATAACTGGTTCACACCAAATTATGAGCATACATCCTGCAATCCTACAGAAAATGCATCAGGAGACTTTATGCACTCTACCCACACTAAAATAGAAAAGGATGAAAACCACATGCATCTGTGTCAATCTTAAAAGGACAAATGTGTTATAATATCATATTGTGCTCAGAAATTTCTTTTAGCCGAATATATTAGTAAAGAAAGAAAATGCATATTTAAAACAATAGGATTAAATATATATTATTTAAAGTCTCTCAAAATCTAGAACTGAAATATGAAACATTTCAGGCTTTGACTGAGAATAAGAATCAAAACACTGGACTTGAACTCTAGTATGGCTGACATCTCAAATTACTTTGTGTCATTGATGAGAACAGAATAAACATTCTGGTCAGGAAGCTGAGGGTGGGCTCTGCTTCTTGTCCTTGACAACCAGTTAGGCCATGCACAGAAACCAAAAAATGGTCTTGGTTCTATCATCAGTTTTGCCCTGGCCAGAAGCTAGAAATACCAAAACTACCCAGGGGCACTAGTTTGTGTTCTGGTTTCTTGTTTTTAATCTTTCTTCTCCTTTTACACAGCACTCATGGAAGGCTGTGCACGATCAGGCATGTCATTGGCCCTTGAGATTTGCCTGAGACACTGGGCTGGAGAGGTACATGGACGCATTATGTGGGGGCTCACTGGACACACCAGCTTACTCTCCATGTCTCAACCCAGTAAAGCTTTATGAGCGCTTAGATACTCTCAGTGACAACCCTTTTTAGGGACCCATTCCTGCTCTGAAGGAGCTCTGCTCACTTCCTTTCTTGTAATCTTTCACCTATTATAAAGCCCCCTTCTAAACTCTTCTCTGTGTGGAAAATCATTCAAGTTCATAAGACAACAGACCTTGGACCCATTGACCCATTAGGTGGGGTTGGTGTCTACTGATTGTGTGGGACCCTACACCCTTGAGTTATACTTAGACCTCTGTTATCCTTGAGGACATCCCAAACCCCAAACCCTCTTTTTCCCATTTCGCTGTGGCAGTTAGTCTGACTTCCTTCAGACTCATTTTCATGTCAGGCTTACTTTACAAGTTTATTGGAAATATAATACATTTCAAGATGTTTAACTTCTTCCAGCCTCATGGAGTACCTTCTTTCTGAGTATCCTTGAAGGAACAATCATGCAACCTAGATAAAAGGTCAGAGCGAACAGTCAAAGCTGCCAGAACTTGAGGGGCCAAGTTTCAAGAAGGAAGCAAAATATACCACAGTGAACTCCACATTTGCCTCTGCATTTTACTTGAGGAATTTGCCAGTTTGGGGGATAATGAACAGGAGGAGGATACCCAGGTAGAGGGTTTCCCCGCTGGAGTTTGCCAAAGTTTCAAAAGGCAGGGAAAAGAGAGTTTGCTATTTAGGACTCTCAGAAATCTGAAATTGAGAGGCCAAGATCTAAAACAAGTGAGCCTAGGAGTCAGTGTGCAGTTATCTTAAAATAATCCCCATGTCCTAAGCTACTGAAGCTTGATTAAAACAACCGGAAATCAAACACAAAAGAATGCTGAGAGGCAGAGCTATGAGCAGAGGTTTCAGTCATCTCATGCAGGTATCTGGAGGGATTCAGGTTAGCACTACAGAATTTCCACTGTGACTCCAGAAGGGTTCTGCCCAAGGAGAAGTCCATGCCCTGGGAGCAAGGGCAAGCCAAAAGCAGGGTACACACCTGTGGAAGCCAGAAATCCAATGCTGAAGAAAGCTATGTTTCAATTTTTATACCCAATAGGAAAAATGTCTTTCTGGAAGTGAACACTGTTGTCTAGAATTTCTATACTTTATATACAGCATTTACTATTCAATGGAAAATAACTAAATGTGTCACAAAGAGCATTAAAACAATAAAAAAAATGACAAAAATAATCAAGAGCCCAACTCACTATGCAGCCCAATATTGTTAACTATGAAACTGAGGCTCTAAATTATAACTCCCCTATAATTGTATCCTTATGTCTTGCCATGTGACATCCTATATTGCCTGAGAAATCAGATAGCAAAAGGGCCATCATCGCAGATGTGGTTCCTCAACCATGGACCAGAACTCCTAATCAAAACTGATGATGACTCGACTGGTTACTTTGGTACCCAGCTCTTCTCTTGCTTCCTCAAACTGGTTACTCAGCTGCATATCCAGGTGAGCCCTGCATTCCAGAACCCCTACAAGGTGCTTGTGCAAGGAGGGACAACAATTGGACCACTATGGCTGGCTGGTTGGCTGAAGAAGAAAGTGGTATAGAGAATGTGGCTATTGTTGAACCCACACAATCTGAAGGTCGGTAAGTGTTGGTGCAAAACATTCATCTTTATCTGCTCATCTACTCATTCCATTGTGAGGGTGGGTCTGTCTGGTATAAAGCCAATTCAGTGCTTTAGCAGATCCAGACAAGTGCATCGAGAGAGGCAATGGCAAGTTTATCCACTTCAAATGTGTTAGAATTTCTCTCAGAATCCAGACAGTGAAGAAACTGCAATACTCTATAGAAAGTCTACAGAAATACCTAACTACTGTGGGAGCTGGAGGCTGCACCAAACTTTTATAACAGATCGCTGCTGCAGTAAACCATCCCATTAATAATATTGAACAGAATTCCCCTGACTTAAGAATCACATATCAGTGAAGAAATATGATAACTATATATCATGTCCACTAGAGATCAATGGAAACCATGTGACTCTTGCAGAGTTTAGTTACAAGGTTCAGTTGCTAGAATCCATCCCCTTTGAACAGAATAAAGAACAATTTTTCATGTCCCAGCATGATACCTTTCTGCACTGAAATATGATACTCAGTGGTTGGTAGAGAGGACTAACTTTCCTAAAAGAAACTGCTCTGTATGGTTTAGAGGTAAGGATGATTCAACTCTGTTTCTGGACAAAAACTTCCTAGGTGACTGAGGATGGCATGGGATATTCAGAGTCTAACCCCATAAGGAGTTTCTTGATGGTCCGTAGTGATTAGTTGTCTCTTCTTTTCACTACCTCTGGATAGCCATCCTTTATGCTGCCCAGGAGTAGCTTGTCTTTAGAAATATTCAAATGAAAAAACAGACTTTTGTTTTCTTGATGAAAATCAAATTAAAATAAAGTGCTATTAATTAATAAAACCAAAAAATGATCAAAATATGGGGAATTTCATCAAAATTTTTTTTTAGTCAAATGAAAATTCTGAAATGGAAAATACAATAACTAAAATTAATTAATTAAATTAACTTGATGAATAAAAATAAGCATTCAATAGGCTGCTTCAATAGAAAATTTGTCAAAGAAAAGAGAATAATTATGCTTTAAAAATAGATTATTATAAACTAGCCAGTGAGGTGAGGTGTTAGGCATCTGTAATCCAAGCACTTTAGAGGTGAAGGCAGGAAGACCAGGAATTCAAGGCGGACCTTGGCTACACAGCAAGTTCAGACCAGCCTAGGCCACATGACACTATCTCAACAAAATTTTTAAATAAGTAAAATATTCAGATCATAGCTCACAAAGATCATAAGAAGTGAAAAATACTGAAATGAACATCTATCATATAATATATGATATATATATATATTCATTCCCAGGAAAGTGAAGGAGGAAAAAACAAAGTGATAGTAAGAAATAACCCAAAATTCCCCAAACTGACCAAATCCAGAAAGCCACAGGTTCAAGTAGCTTAGCATCCAAGACATGAAGCCCCATCTAGTCTTGTTATTGCCCAAATACAGGGTAACCAAAGACAAAAGTGAAATGCTTTAAAGCACCCAGAGCTGGAGGAAAGGGAAATGATACTTCCAAGGAGCAACAATCACGAGTGGTGATGCAACCAAACAACCTCATCAAAACATGAACAAGAATTTTAAAAGCTGAAATGAATTTTAAAAATTAATAATAATCCCTGCCAATCTTGAAGTCTATACCCAAAGTAGAGACAAGTAAAATGCAGACTATAGAAGTATTGACTAAATGGCAGAGCAGAGCAAGAGCATGCAAGGGGAGAGGAGCGACTGGATGCTGACTTTAAAAATGTTCATTGAAAAAGAGAATGTGAGTGTAGATGGCTGGCACAAGTTCAATGAGTTTCCACCGATCTTTGGTCTTCTAAATAACTGCAGATGAGAACTTTGCTCTGAACCAGGCTTCACACACTTACCTGTAGAAGAACAAGGGGCTATTTGATAAAGAGTACATCAATGAATTTTTAAAAATCTGGCATGATTATTATGAAATTGTTTGAAAGAATCTCTTTTATCTCCACCTGTACTAAAGTTGACTTTTACTCCACATCCCTCCCTCACACATTTACTTTCATCCACAAGTGGAAACTATAAGTCTCTAAATAAAACAACCTACAAAGGCACAAAAAAAAAAAAAAAAAAAAAAAAAAAAAAACTTTCAGATTATTGCTGAACTCCTTTAAGGCTGATTGATGTTTTAAAAATCATTAGGAACATTACCTGTTAAGTGAATGGGCCTTTTTTTTTTAACTTGTGAGTTTCTCAAGAGCTATAATATAAATATTTTGAATGATACCTACTAAGTATTCTATATATCATGGGAGGACAAGACAATAACTTAGACATCCTTGTGAGTACCTCGTAAGGTATACAGATCATAAACTAAGCACTTTGGCTAAATTCTACCATCTTATTTTGGTGCCAAACCTATCAAGTAACATGGTGTCCATTTTAAAATATAGAAATTGAATCAAAAGTAATAAATTTTCTAAGATTTTTAAGTCTCAGAAATCTTAACCTAGAAAGTGACAAAGTAAACAGAATAGTATAAAAATAGTAATGTCACTTGTGTTACTAATACACAGCCCATACACTTGATACATTTACTAACTTGGTATACATATTTTAAGCACAGCAGATATTTTGAGTGTAAGGATTCTTAGAGGGGTCGTTCATATTTCCAGAGGTGAGTAGCCCATAGAAACTTCTGTAACAATGGAGATTATCCTGCGTGTATACTGTCCAATGAGATAGCTACTAGCCACACATAGCTATTAATTACTCAAAATATGGCTCATTTAAGTGAAGCAATGAATTTTTTTTCTTTATGTGCATAAAAAAGAGTATTGCTACAATAGCCCTGGCTAGCCTGGAACTCACCATGAAACCAAGCTGGCCTCAAAATTGTAGTGATCCTCATGCCTCTGCATCTCAAATGTTGGGATGGCAATTATTCACCACCATACCCAGCAGATTTCTCAGAGCCTACTTTAACTAATGTATTTTAACTTATGTAGTAATAAATAGTTAGTGGCTGGCGTATTAGATAATACATTTCTAAAGCATATAATATGACTAAGAAAAGTATTACAATCTTTCAAAAACAGTGCAAAGTTTAATGACTCATCAAGAAGTATTGGGCTTGATTCTATGCTTCAAACTTTACTCATATCCACAGGCAGTTATCAAGGCCATGTACATAATGGATTTTAGTAGAGAGATACAAAAAGACCTTTAGAAATAGAGCCAATATTTTCATCCATAAGACACTGTAAATTCTGTTCTAAACCAATCCTATTGAAATAAAATAATATCTCTGAGTTCAAATAAGCTTTATCATAAAGGTTATTACTACTAATATAAAATAATAAAAGGAAGTTTTGAAAGATGACCTCCTATAATAAGCACTATAAAGAAACTAAGTGAGACTATTGATGTGGAAAAAGTGTATGGACTTCACTAAAAATAAAGCTTCCCAAATTACTGAGTCCAACGCTCAACAGGGAACTAGTCAGAAATTACTACAGAGAGGTGACCTCTGCCATGACACTCAGAGGATAAGAACACTCTCTAGAAAGATCCCCTGGGTACAGGAAGATGGATATTTATTTTCATGCTAAATTCAGCCATGTTGATTTTTTTTTTCTCAATCTAGCAAAACATAAAGAGTTAGAGGACCTGTGTGCTCTAGGCACAGCATAGACTGGACCAAGACATATCATCTATCTGCTCCTCAGTTTATTTACATATGAAAAGATTGAACCAGTGATTTTTTTAACATTTATCAAAAGATTTTTATTAATAGATAAGTCTTTTTATTTTTATTTTTTTAAATAATTTATTTTATAACTTAATTTAATTTTACATATCAGCCATGGATTCCCCTGTCCTTCCTCCTCCAGCACCCCCAGCCCACCCCCAATTCCCATCTCCTCCAGGGTAGGGACTCTCCTGATTTTTAAAATCACTTCCAATGCATGCCTCCTTTGTCTTTTATATACTGATGCATAAAACAGTCTCCACAAACCAAACTACCAAGAAAATAACCAATTATACAATATATGAGCCTAAATTTTCCTGTGTTTGGACATAAATACTGATTCATATCCATTTTGCCTAAAATGTGAGAAACTCTTGAAATGTGTTTTGATGGCAAGCCTTTACGTAGTGTGTATTGTCCAATGTCTGGGTTGGGCTTCAAATTCCTGTGTGGCATGGCGTGGGAGTAGAGGTAATGTGCAGTTAGCTAGTAATAACGTGAGCAAAGTGAAAAGAAGTGGTCCCTACAGTCACTTGTAGGGTCTCTAGGGCAGTTTTATCTGATAAGAGCCCAGAGTTCAAACAACAAATTCACATGGTTTCCATGGTTTTTCATTCCCAAACTCACTAAATTGTTCAGCATATTATAAAAGTGCTCTAATAGTCACTCTTTTCATAAATGTTAAGATCTGTGGACCCCCAACTTCTCCTCTCCACCCCATACATATATAAAACCTAACCCATTTGTGACTGTCAGAACTGAAACAATTATTATGCTTGAATGGCTAGCCATTCTCTGAACAGACTCATCTGCTGACATCTCTCTTACAGTGAAATAGGGATTTGAGATCCAGTTCTCTTTTGAGTACTGAATCTCAGAATTCCATACCGAAAGTGCAGCAATAACCCTAACTAGTAAATATCAAAAAACCAAAAACCCTATCTGAATTGATTCAAATGTGTAGGTCTGGAGAAGACTCCCAGGGCCTTGTTGCATGCACTCAGCATTACAGCAGACATGTCCTCAAGTGGCATTGTCTGGGAAGAGAATAAACTTGGAATAATTAGTGACAAAGTCAGCTTCCATGGACCTGATCCTTTGGCATTGCCAGGAAACTTAATGCTGTCTAAAATGCAGCCAAAAACTGTTGGCTAGACCCTACAGAGTACTGAAAAAAAAAAGTCATGTAAATCCCTACTGCCTCAAACACCACAATGACTAACAATTCTTTTATAATTGACAAGATTTTCAGCACAGTGTATTGGAAAAGACCTTTTGTTATCGAGATCTTGGTCTCTTTATAAGTAATTGGGAATTCTGCCAGACTACAGACTATAGTAGTCATTGCTGAACTTCAGATAGAAATGTAAAGATATGTTTATTCAGTACTCAGTACTATATAGCAACTACTACATAGAAATGGACAGTACAATCAAGCTTTTCTTTTCACACTGTTAATTACAAACTGGGATCTACTAAAGCCAAGTTAGCCCAAATAAAGAAAGTATATGACAATTTCTTAAGAAAGTTGTGACTCAAAGGATTTTACAATGAAAGAGTATCTTGGTAATCCTGGCTAAGGAATACCACAAAATTAACACCATGCAACAGACCTCATGTAAGATATTTATAATGGGATTTGAAAGGGGGGATATAAAATGGCTGCCTCTGAGCCAGGATGGAGATGGCAACAGGCCAGGCTGTGAGGGTGGGCTTTATAGGGGGTATGGAGCACGTGCATAGGGAAAATTTGGTGATGGTGGGAATGTGTCCCATTGGCCGTTTGCGATGGCAGAGCATTGGCACTGAGTCATTGAAGGTAGGCAGGAACCTGGTTCTGGAATATAAGCAAAGGACTTTTGGCAGTTCTCAGTATGCCCAACAGCAGCAAATTTGAAAATGTCAATAAACTCAAAGAGAAAGAACCCAAATAATGAAAGAGTTTTATATTATTCAGTGTTATGTCTAATTTTTAAATAATTAATTATAACACATCATTATCATTCCTACTCTCCATTTTTTTCTTTTTCTTTTCTTTTCTTTCTTTTTTGTTTGTTAGATTTTTCAAGACAGAGTCTCACTATATAGCTCTGGCTGTCCTGGAACTCACTGTGTAGACCAGGCTAACCTGGAACTCAGAGATCCACCTTGCTTCTCCTGGGATTAAAGGTGTGTCCCACTAAACCTGGCTTATCATTCCCACTCTCTGTTCAACAGTTTTCTTATCTTAAAACCACAAGGTGACAAATGCTCTCTTCCCATGGCTTCCTTAACAACTAACATCTTATCTCTAGCAAGATTTTCTACTGGTTCACAATTCTTTGTTGTGTTTCTTCCATGTCTACATTACCTACTGCTTTATATTACAAATTCCTCCAGATTCCAGGACTGACTGTTGGAAAACATTCCTGGCTGGTCAGAGGTCACAGCCTCCCCAAGGTCTAGCAGCTTATCTCAATAGCTGGTCAACATGGAGCTCCCTCCCTTCAGCAAAGCTTCCCGCTCTCTACCTGCCCTTATCTGGAGAATGTCCCTGGGCCTGGAGGACTGACCTTATCTAAAAGCTGTCTCTAAACCAGATGCCTGATTCATCCTTAGTTTGACCTTTGGCACAGATCCCTGCTGAGAAGACTTGTGCTAAGGCCTCTGCTATAGGGTCCTGCTGTCATATGTGAAGCCTTGTGATAGGAGAGTGTCTCTTAATGCAAACTAAGGTTTGTTCCCAGGCTCCCCAGGCTTATATATTCCTTATACTCTGGAATAAAATCGAGCTGATTCACTGAAGTCTGTCTCCCAGAGGGCTGTCTCCGTTCCTACTCATGGGCCACTGAAGCTTTCTGTCTCCCTATCTGCCTCTTTCGGCCTGGTGGCCAATAAGCCCAAAAGGAAAGAGGACCTCCACAACAGACCATCTATCACACACAAGATATAACACACCTCTGTTTTGTGGATTCAGTTCCCTATATAATTCTCATAGACAGCAAATAAGTATTTTCCCTCATCTTGAATATGCAGACTATGGTCAGAATCTAAGTTTCCAGATAGATCAACAAGTACTTAAAGGGCTACTGACTGGAGCAATATTTGTAATTTATAACACATCAAATGTTTAATAATGTCTCCTAACAAGAAAAACAAAATGAATTTTGCATGATAATGAGCCATGTTTGATTCTAAATTAAACGTAGATATTAATGTGGGTAGCTACTAAAGATATAATGAATACATGTTTACCAATTTCAAAAATGGGAAATTACATACATACTAGAGGCCAAAAATTTTTCTGCCAATAATAGATTATCTGATTTTAAAATCAAAATGTAGTAAATACACTCATATCCACTTTTTACTTACTCAAAACATTTTTCATCTCTAACATGATGGCAAAGAACTTCAATATACCCTTTAACTTATTAAATCCCTCTTCTTTCCCCAGAGTTTCTTTGTCTACTAAGTTGTGTTTTAAAAAAATATTACATGTATATTAAATCTCTAAGAACTGCTAAATCATACCACAGAGAAAACTCAGTTTGAATGAGTAGATAAGTAATTTTAATAAATTGTTTAGCTCAGAGAAAGAATTTGACCAACATATCCCAGTCTAATGTACAAAACCTGCATTATTGCCCTTCTCATACACTGAACTCTACTTCTGCACCAAATAAAGAAAGCTTAATAGTGTCAAGTCAATTAATCTTGAAAAACTTAGCCATCATTGGGATCCATTTCTGCAGATGAATTTACTAGAAATCTTGTACCTGATGAGAGAAAAGTAATTTAGATTTATGTTAAACCCCAAGGAGAGAATGAGATTGTGCGTGCGTGCGTGCGTGCGTGCGTGCGTGCGTGTGTGTGTGTGTGTGTGTGTGTGTTGGGAAAATTACTCCAAAACTCATTTGCTCAGCAGATAAAATACAATATGTTTCATTTTATTGTGACTTTATTGAGTGAAGCAAAGAATGACAGATGCTCCCCACTGGAGGTTGCAACAACCTAGGGAAGGTTGAGTGAAAATATGTAGTGATGATTGATACCAGTGCTCACTGTTATGGCTTCTCATCCTATGAAACTTCTACTTGAAATTTTCTTTCATAACAAAATTCAAAGAATAATGCCATTTAAATTTATAAGAGTCCTCATGAGATTACTATAATTGCCAAAATACAATGAAAGCAGTTCACAAAAGAAGTGGATTAATTCCACACATGCATTTCAATGTGAGAATCCTAAATAAATGGGAGCAGAAAGACTTCAGTGTACATTAAAACAATGCCATTAAACATGTTGCAATGTTAATGAATTTATTGTGCTAGTAATATTCAAATAATATACTAAGAATTCAAGGATGGTTTAATATTAACAAAACTATTATAGAATTCACATTAGGAGAAAAACGATAGGTTAATTACAAAACCTAAAAGTTTATATATTAAAATTCTACAGTCTCAATGATTTTTTTTAAAAGCAGCCACAATTTGAATGCATGAACTTCCTTAAGGTGTCAGATAAACTTAATGAAAGCACATTTGATTGATACCTATTTAATTGAATTTCAGGAAAAGTAACTGTAGTTTTCTATATGCAAAATGTATGATTACTTAGTAATGGTAGACTATTCTTGAATGAGTTTATATACTTTGACCTGCAATTAGTATGTACATACTTAAAAAGTTCCAGTTACCCCCAAATATTGATACCAAGGCTGTGATACAATAAATCAAATTAAATCTTGAAATAAGAAATAAAAAACAAGTTATTAATTTGTATAAAAGCAAGATAAACTCCTTAAAAGACAGTGAGAGTGAATCATAATTAAAAATTTTTTGAGAATTTCATATATGAGTAGTGTATTTATGTAATTTTTACCTCTCTCTTTCCAACCTCTACTCTTATGGCCCATCATGTATTGTTTGTATATACGTGGGTTATCCCTGGAGGAAACCAAATCTTGCCCTCTGAGCAGCTTTTGACTACCTTAGCTTTACATCTAGGGTTGGGGCCTTTGTGTTGGCTTGTGAACTGGTGCCATCTTTATGTAGGTCTTGTTTAGTCAACCATATTGTTGAAATTTCATGGGTAGTTTCCCTGTCATGTCTAGAAGATGCATGTCACTGCAGGTGTTCTGGTCTTCTGCCTCTTACAGTCGTTCTATCCCACCCCTATTCTGCAATTTTTTCTTAGCCTAGGTGTAGGGATTGCTTTGTAGAAATATCAACTGGGGTTGGGTACCACATGATAATTTGTCCTTTGAATTTTGACCAGTTATGGATCTCTGTAACAGTTACAAAAACAAGCTTCTTTGATAAGAAGAATCTTCACCCTTTTGTTCCAGGTACAGAAGGTATATGGTGCTAGGGACTGAACCAGGGCTTTCTACAAGCTAGGCAAGCACTTTAGCAATTGAGCACAGGAGAAGGCTTTGATATGCATACAATAAAATAATAGAGGACAGCTAAGTGCACATTGTTAAAGAGTGTACATATAAATTTTAATTTCTTCAAGCAATTAATATGATAAAGTCAAGACACATAAAAAAACTAGAAAAACATCTTAAGACACCCAACAATGGGCAATTTACTTTAACACAGAATTATTTCTTAAAAACTGGTGATAAAAAGACCAACAAATCCACAAAAAAAAAAAAAAGTTTGTAAAACACATGGACAAATAGTTAATGAAAAAAAAACTGGGAAACATATAGCTAAAGATGGTTAATCAAAATTAAATCCACAAGTTCAATGAAAGTGAAATTCATGGCTGATTTGGCACCTGTGGGATTTGTTCCTTAGCTCACCAATTTTCACACTCTCTTCATTTTCTGGGTGGACCCCCACCACGTCTAGGACTTCAACTAACACTTCCATGGCAGCTGAACATTCATCCCAGTCTTCCAGCTTTCAGACATTGGCTCTTCCTCTGCTGATAGTCTAACATTTTACCTGCTTCAGATCTTCAGTCGGTGTTTTGTAAAGAGAAAACAGCAGGCTTCCATTGGTTGTGAAATCTGTTAACAAAGTATGAATTACATTTTTAATATCAAATATTACTAAGTGAAAGAAGCTAATTTATAAAGATGATGAATCCCATTACCGTGGTTGTATGACCTGGAAAGACTGAAACTGTGGATACATTAAACAGGCAGGTGGTAGCCAGGGATTTGGAGAGAGGAAAGAACAAGTAGGTATAACGTAAGATTTGTGGGGCAATGTAACTCTTCTGCCTGTTGCTATGCAAGTAGACACACATAATTATACATTTTTAAAACCTGTAGAATGTACATTGTAATGTATTTGATAGAAGACAGTGTGCTATAGGTTATTTGCCCTTCACAATATATACATTGAAATAAGAAGCCCCAGTGTCCCTGAATGTGACTTCATTCAAAGACAGCACTTCCAAAGATACACTTGGCTAACTACTCAGTATTAGTGAAGTCAAGGTTATGGGAGGAGAATCTAAAACCATTAGTTTACTAAGCCAGCATAATCTTTAACAACCATCTATAAACATTTGTCCTTATACCCACACATAAGTGTAGTCTGAACTCCTTATCAAGGAAACTTCTCTTTGCAACAGACAGAGACCACTACAGAAAACCACAAGCAATCAAAATGTAGAGTTGTGGAGCCCAATCCCAGTGAACTCTTTGACAAAACACTCTGGCATCTAAGACTCAGGGGTTATTGCAAGAGATGGAAAGGTTGTAAGAGCCAGAGAATCAGGTAGTTTGCTGTGTAGTTGTGCCTCTCACTAATGTCAGTGGCCTCACCCAGAAGTTCTCACCATCATGATTACCCAAACGTGAGCTGAACAAAGAAGACACTAGGCCAAACTGTACAAAGAAATTCCCACAAGGCCTCAGCCCTACACAAAGAACTATAGGCAACTGTGGAAAGCTGCAAGTGGAATAAGAAAGGTGATCTTCCCCAGGGAAGAACACATCAATTGGTTCTACAGTGCCAGATGATCTGCCATGAAAGCATACATACCAGCAAAATAATATGGACTGAGTAGGTTATAATTAGAAATGTATATATGCAATAATGATCAGAAAAAAGAGGCCACAAATTTGAAGTACAGCAGGAGGCAGAGGCATGTGGGAGGGTTTGAGGAAAGAGAGAAGTATTGCAATTAAGTCATAATCTCAAAAATAATTAAATGAGGCACTTAGGATAAAGTGGACTCATATGGGTAGATAATAATAATCTAGTATAACTTACAAGAGAAGACTAGGCATATGAACACTCACAGAGAAAGACCATGAGAACTAGGAAAAGAACAACCACTAGCCCAGGGAGAGATGCTCTAATAACATACATTTTATTCTCTATTAACAATGGCTTCATTCAGACCTTTGCCATCTCTAGTGGAATTATCTCAAATCCTCCACATATGATCTCATTTATTTCTTTATTCAACAGATATATATTGAGGAACCACCATGTGCAGGTACTTTCCATGGCGTCTCTATGACCTTGAACATACAGATACAGTCTCTGCTGTTATTTATTCACTGTCTAATGCCTTCACTGCCATTCATGGGCTCTCTGTTCTTTTACTACAATCCTGGGAAGAATCTAGCTAAAGCATAGTTGAGCACTCTAATCTGTTCAATGAGTACCTGCCACATCCTTTCACGGGTCTAGAGACTGGACTTCTGGTTCAACAAGAGAATAAAGAAAAGATGGACATGCACAGAGATAGACACCTGGGATCAGACGGACTGTGCTCTGATGGAGCAGCCACAGAACTCCTTGAAGTTCATAAGGTTTGTTTTATACATTTGAACAGGGAGGGAGGATTATTACCTACAGCTGAAGCAAGGAGGCAGTTGTTATGGTGTACAGCTAAACAAGGAGACATGCTTAGCTAGTCTTGGGGAAAGTGATCTCTGTAGGCAAGTAATCTTCAGAACAAATACCCAACAGAGAAAACTATCATGGACATTTTCTTCACACTCCTTCAACATTCAGATTTGGACCCAGAAGGAAGGCTTTGCTATTCCCATGGGGCTGAGGCATTTGGGTCCTTGATCTGGTTGTGGCCATGCCAATAGCATACATTAATCAGGGCCTCATTTATTCAAGGCTTCCTCTGCTCCCCACAAATACCCATCAGTGACTTGCCAATAAAATTTATAATGGTGTGAACTCTCCTAGCTCACAAAAGAGTTTAGATTATGTAATATTTATCTGCATTCTGAACTCTTACTTTCTAAACTATTAATATTGATATATATTACACCTTCCTTATATAATGTCAACTCTCACACCTTTGTTCTTGTCTATGACATCAGCTATCTTCTTCCTTTGCCAATTAACAACTGTTGGACATACTTTAAAACCCAGTCCAGCAGTTTGCCAATCCCTGCTTCCATCTTTAAACTGCTTCTTCATCTTCAAAATGCTTTTCCAGTCACCCTAGTCTAAATTAGCAGCTTGACCATATCACATTATTTATTTATCTATCAATTTTACTAGTTTTGTGACATTACAGAGGAAGATCATTTAGTTGCTTTTCTACCATTTTTCATATTAGCGTCTTTCTTGGTAAATAACTGAATGAATGAATGAATGAATGAATGAATGAATGAATGAATAGATGATGGATGAATACACATCTATTTATTTGGAAATCCTTGAAATCATTAAAATTTGTCACCAAAACTTTTTCAAAACTGAACATAACAGAAATCTGCTTGATTAATGGCATGAAGAAAGAGATGAAAATCAAGGGTATTAGTGTAGAGATGAGTTATAATAATTAGATTTAATATATCTATGGATTAGAGCATAGATGAGTCATAAAAGATGAGCTCAGAGATACAGGCAAGTGCCATATCATAATGCCCTTTGTGAAGTGGGGCATCTTTGCATTTTTTTTTTGTAAAACTCACTATTGTGATACTAATGTACACTGACTAAACATAGAAGAGTGCTCAAAAAAGTTGTAGGGGCAATATTACCTGAAATAACTGGTGTAAAAAATTTCACAAGACTATATTAAGACTTACTTGGCATTCTTTAAATGTTTTACTATTAATAACAATTGAAATTGATTTAAATATTCTAATGATTATGGGAATGACTCGGTTTATTTTTCAGATCCCAAAAACATTTACATAGGATTTTCTTTAAGACAGTTTTTCCAATTCCCTGAACATTCTCTAATTATTTAAATATAGCAATTAATGAGTAATGTGCATAATGAAAAAAAGCTACTTTCTGATTTGGAGAAAGAGCACATGTACATAATATATTGTAATGTGACATTAACAATAACATATAATATACCTGTGCAAGGCTTTGATTATTATCCATATAAAGTTTTCTGTATCTATATATTGTTCTCTAAAGACTGTACCCTGAATATCATTAAAATGGAAGGCTCTGAGGGACAGTGTCAAATTTTCCTGAGAGAGCAGTCACTTGCATTAAATCTGTGCTTTCCAGATACTCACACCTTTATAAAAGTGCTCATCTGATATTAACCAAACAATGCAGGAGAAACAAGGGAGAAAGAGAGAAATGATATTAAAGAAAGGGATTTTTAAGCAGAATGTAAATGACGAATAGATTTGTCCAGTTGCCTCTTTTTGAAGCCTATACAAATTTCTGGTTTTCATCATTTATTATTCTTTAAGGAATCAGAATGCTTTCAGAATGATGTCCTGATAAGTACTGGTAGATAGGACAGCAGGTAGGTAGGTAGATAGATGGATAGATAGAAGATAGTTAATGATGATGATGATAATGATAGATAAATATATGATGGATAGTTAGACGATAGAATAGATAGATAGATAGATAGATAGATAGATAGATAGATAGATAGATAGATAGACAGACAGACAGACAGATAGATAGATAGATAGATAGATAGATAGATAGATAGATAGATAGATGATAGAAAGATGACAGATGTAGATATATCCAGCTATATGATCCATTTATGAAATTCCTTTATTGGAGGATTTCTACATGAATTAGCATGTTATCTTCTACCTCCTTCTTGACAAAATAATTTCAGGTATCACCTAATAAAATCTCTTGGGAAATAAAATAACCACATTTTAATTTTTCCTTTATATTTTATGTGTATACTGTTTTGATTGCATATGTGCCATACCTATTGCCCACAAAGATCAGAAAAGGGGTCAGATCCCCAAGACCTGGAATTATGGATGGTTGTGAGCCACCATGTGGGCGCTGGCAATTGAACCCAGGTCCTCTGAAAGAACAAGAGCTCTTAACCTCTGAGCCATCTCTCCAGCCCCTGAGAAAAGCAGATTTTCCTGCACCACACACAAACTTCTGTGTGAGTATTTTCAGTGGTTGTGAGTTTAAAGTCCACCTCATTACCCTTTTTATAATTCTAATGCAAATCTATATCTATAACCTAAGTAGCTATCCAAAATTATGCTGAATAAGTATAATCTCTAATAATAGGCACAGATAAAATTGAGTCGTGCAAATGTTTGAAAACTGTGGTCCTCCACCACCAGTATTCTCTTTCTGCTGAGATGTCTCCTCTTCTCTCATAAAAAGTGTCTAGATTATTTCATCTGTTCTGAACATTTTCATCTGGACTTATGCCTATCTTTGGAATCACTCCCAAACTGGTGGCTATTCTAGATAGTCAGATATGTATGGTACTGAAGGAGGGTAGGATCTTTACATGTTCTGGATATGTGAGCAGCTAAAGATTGTGTTAGATTTCTTATCAACCTTTCAACATTATAAGCTAATATTGAACTTGCCATCAAATAAAGCCTCCAAGATTGCTTTCCACAGGACTATCATTGATCTCAAACTCATATACTAGGGGATTTCAAATTTTTTAAATGCTAAGTAATTATGAGGATTCTTTACAACTTGCTAGAAACTTTGAAGTCTGTCTTTATTAGCCTAAATGTCCTGTGTGTATATTTCATAGTCATTTACATATTTGAAAATTGATCCTTCTATAACTTGCTTGAGTCACTATGAGAAACTGGCCAAGAGCTCAGTCATGGGACTGACTTCTAGTAAGGTAATTTCAAGATAATATTGATCCACTAATCAACACACTGTGGTGTAGTTGTCTAACAAGCTGTAAAATAATTTAATGGCAAGATTATTCAGTCCAGATATTTCCATGTTTTCCATTAAGATACAGCAAGTGCTTATAAAATGCTTTACTGAAATTTAGTTGCCATAAATTTCATACAGCCCACTGGAGCAATATTCCATGACCAGTAGGGAGAAAATCAGATTAATTTGTCACAATTGATTTCAACACAATATGGTTTATTTACTGTCTCTAAAATCGCTGATAAATGCTAGTCTGAAATCATCAAGAATGAAATCAGAACTCTCAGAGGTCTTTGAAGCCATAGTCATTCATAAAATACTTGCATTCCTTTACTCATTATTGTAGCACGCCATTAATTTTATAAGCCAATGTGACTAGGCTAAAGAATGTCCAGAGAGCTGGTAAAACGTTATCTCTGAAGGGGTTTCTAGGAAAGAATAATATTGAATCCATATGATATATAATGAAAATCTCACTTAAATTCTCTGCCAACCAGTCAGGCTGTGATCTCTCTATATATTTCCAGAAATTTCTCCACCATTTTTCATAACTCTACCTTTGAAAAGTGGATTGTTCCACTATGTCCTTAACACCATATTGTTTGAAGGTTTATATTGCTCACTGCAATGTTTCATTCCTAAATGTCTGTTCATTAAATCTCAGTGATACATGATAGTTTATGCTTACTGCTAAAATTAAATCTTCAAGTTTATTTTGTTTGTCACTGGCCAACTGAGATCAGAATTTTCAGCTCTGATTATCTTCCTTATTATTGGCACATCCTCCATCATTGTTCTTCTACCTACAGACATCTGTTGTATTCCATAATAGCTTGAACATACAGCTCCTAATTACTCTAAGAATTTATTCCGACTCCCTACCGGTTTCAGTTTAATTGAGTAGATCGCTGTCTTTTCTGATAATCAGCCTTCTCGATTTTTATAGTGTGCACTTCATCTTTCCTCAATTATGATCCCCCAGAAATTCATTATTCAGGAGAAAAATGTTTGAGATAGAATGAAAATTAATCAAAGTCATAAAAATCATAATACAAACTGGCTGAAATCTTTAAAATACCACCCAAGTTTGATGTGACTGCAGTCTCCTATTTGCAGACATCAGGAACAGGATGTGGAAACAGCTTGTGTCTTTGGTTATATAATTTGCCCCCACAGAACTTAGAAGTTATTAGCAATTAGTAGACTTTTCTATGCCAACTTTTTACAATCCTATCGTAGATACTTCCTTAGAAATTGTCTTCCAACTAAGTATATTAGAGCTTCCTACCAGGAAAACATCTCCACACAGTGTCAGTCCTTCCTGGACACTGGGACAGGATTTCATATCTCTACTGGTACCTGGGAACATTCCTCATCGTTTCAGAGATATTCAAATCCAATTCACAAAGTCCAATATCATACTCAAAACACTATAAATGATTTAGCTTTAGAGGTTAATAGATTATTTTCTTTCAAATACAGCCCCCCACAAACACACACACACACACACACACACACACACACACACACACACACACACATGTATTTATGGTGAATTTAAACCTCCAATATCACTTTTCTCTCTTTCTTCTGGACTCATCCCATCTATTTTGTATAAAATTTCATCTACCTTAATAAGTTACAGAAATGCCTTCTCCAAAGGCCTGCCTTCAGCTTTGAAATCCATACACATTTGCGCTCCTGTGATAATTTGTTTCAGGGAGAAAAATCTAAGCCCTTTGCTCTCAGTGATTAGTTCCTTTATCAGCTCCCTATCATAGCCACCTAAGTACCACAAAACTGTAGCATGGAGTAACCACCAATTATTTCTGATGGTTCTTTGAGCTGACTTCACGGTCTGCTTGCTCCACCAACATCATTTCCAGAGTCACAGGTAACGTGACACCAAATGGCTACAAACAGAAACATATCCAGGTGAGGCCATAGGAATAAACTGTCTGGGGTATGGACTATGGAGGGCAGGAGTTGTAGGACTGAAAAGCAATAATTAAAATGACCAGAAGTCTGCCCTTTTTGATCATCACCACAAGCCAACAAAACTCGATGTCAATAGCAAACTGCTCTTCCTGGAATAAAATTAATAGAGAAAATTGTATTGATATGGCTCCATGTTTTGTGTTGTTTTTGTACAAAAATGTATTGATATGATTTTTGGTTTTGTTTTCTTTTGTCCTAAAATGGAGTCTCACTGTTCAAGCCTGGCAGACCTGGGACAGACCTGCCTCTGCTGCCCAAGAGCTGGGATTAAAGGTATACACAACCATGTTGGTCTGTTTTCTAAATAATGTGTAGAATTCTTGAATTTCAATAACATCATCATAGGTTGTAAGTTTGCATATTGTATTGCTTCTATTTTAACAAAATTTATAGTCCACAATGGAAATTAATTTGTAAAACCCACTTATAATTTTCACTACCTCAGCCCGTATAGTGTCCATTACCCAAGCTTGTTTTGAGAATAATTTCATAAGGACTGAGCAGAGTTGGAGCTTTGTTTACACATGTCATCATCCTATGCTATACTCAGGTGCTATGTAGAACCAGCAGATGTGAAACACCCTGACGGAGTGACAGGATCGAACTCCCATTCTTTCTTCTTGTTTTTCTTTGTTTTTTTGTTTTTTTTTTTCATAGTCACTGTCCTAGGACCATTGAGAGGATTTATTTGTGAAGACAAGCAAATAAACAAAAACATCAACATTTAGGCAAGTGAGACTGTCAAAGCATCATCATTTTCCTCGGTAAATATGATTTTTAGTTCATAAGTAAAATACGGGCTGTAGAGATGGTTCCAGTTTGATTCCCAATGCCCGCATGGAAGCTAAAAACCATCTGTGACTTAAGACCCAGGGGATCCTATGTCTTCTTCTGCTTTTCTCAGGCACCAGACATGAACATGGTGCACAGATGTACATACCAGCAAAATACCTATATATGTAAAATTAATTAAAAAGTAAATAAATAAAATACTGTATTCAATTTGATTATTTTAACCACATTTATTCATTATTTGACTTGTTCTATATTGTTTACTTTTGATACATAATCTCAAACCTGCTATGCCCTGATCTTTCTGCCATCATCTTCAAATGCTAGAATTACAGATGTGAATCAACACATCTATTTTTATGTGGTGCTGGGACTGAATGCAAGGCTCCATACATGCTAGGAAAGCATTTACCAACTAAACTATACCCTCCGCCATGGCTCATTATTTTGAATTAAAATAATGTGTATTACCAAATATTTTTAAATAAAATAATGTTAATATATGACATCATTATCATTCATTATTATAAAATATAATTTTAACCAAGGGTAGCAAATGTTGTTGGAATGATTCAAAACTGAGTTCAGTACTTAAGTACATCAGAAGAGATAAAACCCAAGATGCTCAGACTCCTATGCCTGCAGTACTATTGCCTGCATTTCTCCAAAATTGCTCATTGCGAATGTGTTTCCATGATCTCTTTCTCAGCTTGTGTGTTATTGGGATGAAGAAAGCTAACAGATTTTTGTATCTTGCTACCTTGCTGAGAGTGTTCTTCATTTCTATAAATTTTCTGGTGGAATTTTGAGTATCTTTTATGTACAGCATCATATCATATCTTCTTCAAATAGAGATAATTCGACTATTTCTTTTCTGATCTGTATCCCTGTAATTTCCTGCTCTTGTCTTATTGCTCCAGCTAGTGCTCCAAGTATTATACTGAAAGCGGGTGAAGAAAGTGAACATACCCATCTCATTCCTGTTTTAATGGACATGCTTCAAGTTTGTCTCCTTTTAGGATGTAGTTGACTGAAGATTTGTCAAATATAGTTTGTATTATGCTGTGGTATGCCCCACCCAGTCCTACTCTCTCTAGGACTTTTGTCATGAAGGCATGTTGGATTTTGTCAAAGGCCTTTCCTACCTCTGTTGAAATGTGTGGGGTTTTGTTTGTTCGTATTAAAGTCCATTTATTATGATTTATTACGTTTAGTGAGTTATGTATGTTGAAACATTCCCTCAGGGTGATCTTGGTAGATAATCTATGGTATTCTTCAGAGAAATGGAAGGAAAAAGACTCTAAAACTTATATGGAATCACAAAAGACCCTGAATGTCCAAAGCAACCCTTGGGGGGGGGGACAACAATACTGGAGGGATTACCATTCCAGATTTCATGTTATATTAGAAAACTATAGTAATAAAAATAGTATGGTACTCATCCAAAATAGGTATGTAGATCACTGGAATAAAATAGAAGATCCAAACATAACTATAGGTATCTGATATTGGACAAAGAAGCCAAAAATACACATGGGAGAAAAGCAGCATATTTAATAAATTGTGCAGGGAAAACTAGATATCCATATGGAGAAGAATGAAATTAGACCCATATCTACCACCCTGTATCAAAGTCAATTTGAATTGTATCAAAGGCCTATTTGTGAAGCCTGGAATGTTGAAAGTGCTAGAAGAAAACATAGGCAGTGCTCTATAAGACACAAGAATAGAGAAGTACTAACTCCACAGTATTCCACTTGTCCAGGAATTAAGACCAACAATTTGACAAATGGGACCTCATTAAACTAAAAAGCTTCTGTACAGCAAAGGAAACAATCAACTGAATGAAGAGGAAGCCCACAGAATATGAGACTCTTTACCAATTATAGGTCAGATAGAGGATTAATAAAGGATTAATATCTAGAATATACAAAGAACTATAATAAAAAAGACTTGTCTTAAAAAAGCCAGCTATGAATCACAACAGAAAGTTCTCAAAAGTATAAATACAAATGGCTAATGTGATCAACATCCTTAACAACTAAGAAAATGCAACCTAAAACTACCTTGTGTTTTCCTGGGGCAGGTCGCTAGCATAGTGAATTACAGTAAAGACGTACTGATGAACTAATGGATGGATGGAAATTTCATAGTATGCTGAAGTTCATGATACACCAAGGATTTAAAAATGGGTATAACCCTTACCAACTATTCCAGAGAGGTTGATATCATCATGGAAGATCAGCTGACTGGGGGAAATCATAATTAAATTTGTGGACTTGGGTACCACGTTGGGTTAATTTTTATCTGCTCAAATTTAACATCCTGTGCCAAAGAAAAATTATTATTCCAAGCTTCTTGAGGCGTAAAGGAGAAAACACAAAGTACACACATTCATTTCCTGAAAGCTTCAGTGGGGAGAGTGGCATAGTAACTCAAAGGCTGCTTTCCCCACAAACGCGGCTGGACCTCAGCAGTACGCACGTTTGTTCTCTAAGCCTCTTCATTGCCTCGAGTTCCTTATCTGCTACCTAAATTATCTTAAAGAAAGAATAAACGATCATTGAGGAAACGAAAGGGTGCAATGCATGCAATCAATCTTTTGATGAATCCGTGTAATCATTACACCCAAAAGAGGTGAAAATGCTGGAATGTTATGCATGTTTTAAGAACACGCACACCAAAAATATGCCCAAGGATCCAAACCTGCATCAATCTGTACAAAGTTCATTAGCTCAGTTGATATTGGCTTCATTTGATCATTAGTAGCTTCACTTGTTAATATTCTTTTTTTTTTTTTTTTTTTTTTTGGTTTTTCGAGACAGGGTTTCTCTGTGTAGCTTTGCGCCTTTCCTGGAGCTCACTTGGTAGCCCAGGCTGGCCTCGAACTCACAGAGATCCGCCTGCCTCTGCCTCCCGAGTGCTGGGATTAAAGGCGTGCTCCACCACTGCCCGGCTTAATATTCTTTAAAGCAGCAATTTTCATAGCATAGCTACCACCAGCATCATGTAGAGGTCCTGTTAAAATGCAGATTACTGGGACCCACTCCTAGAGTTTCTCACTTGGGCTTGAGGTAGGGACAAAAAGGTTGTGGTTTTGGTAATTACAAGTTTACATTGATGGTTCTGTACAAAGACCACACTGTGACACTCTCTGTCTTAAACGAACTATGCTTATACACATGCCCTGCCATCCACCAGGCCACATTCCTAACTCCAGCCTCTTCTAAGAGTGTCTCATATGATTCTACAATGAATCATTACCTGGAAAACCCTTAATGTTATAATCACTTTTTGTAGCTAGAATTTTCCTGGTCCTGCCTGACTCACAGTCAGGACAAATCTCTCTCACCTGTCAGTCCCTCAGCCGCTCAGACCCAACCGAGTATACGCACAGAGACTTATATCATTTACAAACTGTAATGGTTTATAATAGTATTTTATCGAGGTCGTTTCACTTTGAGGGTAGAGGCAGAGAAGTTGCTAGGATCTCTGATAGTAGAATGTTGACGTCAGAGATGTTTACAAACAAGGTCTTCCAGGAAGTACCACAAACAAAAATGAAGGAGAATAAAAAACCATAAGTTGCCAGAATGTCTTCGTTACTTTTCTATTGCTGTGACAAAACACCATGTCCAAGGCAACTTATTTAAAAAAAAATTTTTAATTTGGGCTCACAGTTGCAGAGGGTCCATGACTATCATGGCAGGGAGCATGAAAGCAGGCAGGCATGGTGCTACAGCAGTAGATGGGAGTTTACATCTTGATCCACAAGCATGAAGCAAAGAAAGCTAACTTGAAATGGCATGGACCTTTTGAAACCTCAAAGCCCACCCCTAGTGACAAACCTCCTCTTCCAAGTCTATACCTCCAATCCTTCCCAAACAGTTCTACCAACTGGGAACCAAGTGTTGAAATATGTGAGCCTATGGGGATCATTCTCAACAATTATCATAGAAAATGCAGCCCTTTAACTAGGGTTTATTGAACAAATAAATAAGAAAAATGAAGATTGGAAACCCAGAAGATGGAGGATAGTTAATTCTTACTCTTGAACAGAGCTGATAGTTTTTGGGCTGAGGACATTAGTCTCATGTGCAGAGTTAGAGAAAGGTGAGCCCCATAGTCTGCTGCATATAATGGGACACAGATACTCATCACAAGATTCCAAGGCTCCATTCATACAGACCACAATGGGGATGCAGCTCCAAAACTATGGGGTGCCCCTGCCTAACTGTACTCAGAAGATCTCTGAAGTATCTAGGAGCAAGAAGTTAGAGGGAGACCCTGGAAGCAGTCTTCACCTTCACCAGATCACCTGCCCATGTGTTTGTCTGCAGACCTATGTACCTACATCTGTGTTGCCTGTTTGCTTGTGCAATACTGTGTGCAGCATGTTCCTGGGTACCTGCCTGCAGCTGCATACCCAGCAGTCTTTGCACAGAGTAAATGAAGTATGTCTTATCTGCCTGAAGCTCCTTAAAATTCCTTCAACCTCCTGGCTTCCCACAAGCTTTCTCTTCTCCTGACACTGGAGTTTGGGCCTCACACTTTCTCAACCAGTTTGACCTCTCTGTGACCTTGACTTACTTCTGATTGCAGTAACCCTGAGACTGATGATTCCAGTTTATTGTTTGTGTTCTTGGAATTAACCCTTACACAACTGATCCGGCCTCTCTCAGATACTCTCTTGCTGTGACACAGTTGATGGTTTAAGGCTTTTTGTATCACAAAGAAACATATAAGGACATAGTCTACAAGTAAATATCTAACAGCCATCTTTCTGAAAGAAAAAAACAAAAGCAGCACTGACCTGTAGTGTTTGCCAGTTTCTGTGGTGTAAATACTCCCACCAGGCCAATTTCAAATTACTGCCATGAAATCCCGGAGCAGAGCAGCAAAGAGTTCAGGGATCAGCTTTGACAAGTCTGTTGACCCAGCAGTTAGTAAAGCACCCCAAGGGGATGGGAGATGCTCACCTCTCACAGCTCCATTCTACCTCTCTCTTGTCTTCTGTCTTTCCTTCCTTTTTCTGGCAACATCTCACAACTCCTTTCTCCATTTCTTTTTATTGGCTAATTCTTGAGAATAATCAATATCATTCAAAAAGTCTACCAACTTTGCCTAGCCCTGACATATTCCTCAAATTCTAAAATTCTGTTCTCTGCTCAAAAAACAAAGACAATCAAGAGAGTACACAATTATTGTCACTGAATAAGTGTTGAAAGTTAATTGAGGCAAGAATAACTGTTGAAAGCTAATTGAGGCCTCTGGAGAAATTTGCTAGAAACTAAAACACATCAAGGCAAAACATTAGATTTGTCCTTAGGATGAGCCAATAGTTGTCATTCCCTTGTCTTCTGCTTCTGCAACGCATCACAAAGTTTTCAGGAAGTCACTAAAACATGAGGAAATAGACATAAGACACCAGTGCAGATTTGGATCTGCAAACCCAAGGCTGCCATGGAATTTTCCTTGTCAAGTTTGTGTGGACATTTATTCACTTTCATTGCAGATGAGGTTCAAAGCTCCTGTGGACAGGATTATTTCCAGAACAAATATGAGGCAACACTGTATCTGTGGTAGCTTGGATAGGCTGTGGGCACTATAGACTCATGTGTTTGAATGCTTGGCCCATAGGGAATGGCACTGTTAGGAAGAGCCTTGTTGGAGGAAGTGTGTCACTGTGCAGGTGGGCTCTGAGGTCTCATATATGCTCAAGCTAGGCCCAGTGTGATGTTGCTTCTGCTGCCTGTGGATTGAGATGTAGAACTCTCAGCTCCTTCTCCAGCGCAATGACTGCTTGCATGCCACCATGCTTCCTGCCATGATGATAATGGACTAAACCTCTAAACTGTAAGCCAGGCCCAATTAAATATTTTCCTTTATAAGAGTTGCCATGCTTTTGAGAATCCGGTGCCTGTGGTGCGGCACCTTGCATAGCCTTGGTACAGTGGGAAGGGGCTTGGACCTGCCTAGGCTCAGTGTGCCAGGCTCTACTGACTCCCCACGGGAGACCTTGATTTGGGGGAATGTGGGAATGTGGGGTTGCTTGGGAGGGAGGGCTGGGAGATGGGAGGAGGGAGGAGGTGAGATCTGTAGGTGGTATGTAGAATGTGTAGAAAATTTCTTAATAAAGAAAAATGGAAAAAAAAAAAGAGTTGCCATGGCCATGGTATCTCTTCACAGCAATAAAACCCTAACTAAGACAACATCTTGCAAGGTTTTCCCTCCTAACCTGTTCTAGCTCCCCTCAGCATTCTTTCCAATGCCTTTATAATTGAGTCTGTAACCCTGGATCTTATCATCTGCACATCATCCTCAGCCCAAGGCTGTAGCTAAAGTTTTCCTGTGCCCCACTGGGTCCTGAAGCCACTCAGACCCACGTAAACACATAGAGGCTTATATTAATTATAACTGTTTGGCCATTAGCTCAGGCTTATTACTGACTAGCTCTTACTCTTAAATTAACCCATAATTCTTATCTATATTTAGCTACATGGCTTGGCACCTTTTCTCAGTTCTGCATTGTCATCTTGCTTCCTCTGTGTCTGGATGGCAACTATTGACTCTGCTCTTCCTCTTCCCCACATTCCCTTAGTCTGCTCACCCCACTTATACTTCCTGCCTGGCTACTGGTCAATGAGTGTTTTATTAAACCAGTGTACAAAAGTGTTATCCCACAGCATGAGGCTCTCCTGTTAAGAAGAAGAATACAACACATAAGCATCTCAGGCTAAGTGAGTTTCTACCAAAGAGTAGGCAGGGCCCATGGAGCCACACCACATAGAACATATTGTGGGCTGAGTTCCAATTCAAGGCCTCCTTTCAACTGCTTAAGAATTAATAGTCAGGTACATCCCAGAGAGAACAGAGTGCTCAGATCTGCAGACCAGTAAGAACACTCTTTCAGGAAGGTGCATTTATAAGTTTTCTGCCTAGTTTCAGAGACAGAGAATCATGCTTATTATGGAACTCATCTTATTCTTAGGCATGAATTGTATAATTCAACTCTCAGGAATCCACAGCAGAACAATTGCTTCATATTAGTGCAGCTTCATTTTATGCTCTGTTCTTTAAATGTTCATCTCTCTGTTTGGGTGCTCTCAACTCCTAATAAGAACACTTTGAAAAGAAGGCAGCATTGTGAAACAACCTTGGATTTAAACTTCTGGGTGGATAGTAAATGAAGGAGTAGTGCCATCTCTTCAAAAAGCCACTGAACTCTAAGGGAGGTCACATAAAATGCTCTGTTTCCAAACAATTTTACTTGGAGTGATGTATATGCCCCACTTTCTTTACCTGGCTTCTGCTATTGAATTTTTGTTCATTTATTTCATTCAAATCAGCCTATATATATGCTGCCCTAGTTTGGAAATAGTTAAAAGATGATCACTTTGCAGGTGCTGCATGCATTGAAAATGTATGCAACAAAATACAGAGACAATTAAAAAGTAATTGTTTGCATAGAATGGACTAGCCCTATTATGAAGGGCTTTGTGCATTTAGAAAAGTACTTCATTTTGAAAGTACAGTTCACATGTTATTTATGTATTACAATTGAAGACAAGACAAGAAAATAACCAAGAGAAGAAAGAAAATTGAAAACATATGAAAGCTAAAAAGAAGTACTTTTCATTGGAGATAATAAATGCAACCGTTGAACCAATACTAATAACAACATCACTGATAAAAATCTCTAATGGCACAAATACTGTGGGCTCCTCTTTCAAGTACTTTAGTTCATACTGAAAATATAGCCAAACTTCCCTCAACGGTCCTGTAAAGGTAACCCAGCTAATTCAACTCCATCTTAGTTGTAGAGAACACTAGATAGAAATAAAAGTGCAAATTCTGTGTCCCTGGCTGGCATGTCAAAATCACATCCTGCTAATACGAAAATCCATTCATCTTTGAGCTGGGAGCTGGGAGGGGTAGGAGATTAATGTGGGAGAAGGGAAGATGGCCAGACTTGAAGGTGATATGCAGGATGCTTAAAGTATAGCCTCTGCCTTCCATCTATCTGGTTTTAAATTTAATCTCCACCCTTCAATATCTGTGGACTTGTGGGAATTGTTTAACTTATCTGAGCCTATTTCAGTCTCTGTGGGGTGAGCATTTGTTACTTACCTGTGCAGCATTTCATATTAAGCCAATGTAATGTGCTAACACAATGTCTATGCAAAATGAACTCTGAGATATTAATTATTGTTAAGACTGACCTATGGGCTTCAGGCACAGTGGTGATACATGAAACTGACTCCCAGACAGGACTCATTCACTATGGCTCAATATCTTCTGTCAGCACAAACAAAAGCAAGAGCTGTTCCCCTCAGGGAAGCACAGGTCTGGGTGATTGGCTACAAAATTACCTGTGACTGCTGGGCCACTATCAGCTATAGCCTGAGTGATCAGAAACTCTTGGGATCCCTTCATAAAATATTATGAGGTGTCTCAAGAGGTTAATAAAAGGGGGTTGCTAAGATGAACACAACTTGGAACCATGTCTCTGGTGTCTCTAAAAAGTTGCAGTAGTTACTTCAAATGAATAGATACCCCAAAGAGTACTGGTTTCTTCCTCATGCTGGATCCAGCCTCATATTCTGCCAGAGCATTGAGGATATGGCCAAGTTCATAACTGTTCTCTAATATGCAAAAGCATAGACTACAATGTGATGGCTTAAATTTAGACAGTATTGTGGAACATAAATATATGTATATATATGCATAAACATACATATTCCTTATATATTCCACATATATATGTTGAAGCCTTAACTCCCAGAATGGCTATATTTGAAGTAGGGAGTTTAGGCTTTACAAAACTATGGTGAAGCTTTGACTGGGCCCAGGCTGAGATTTTTATATTCTCTCCAGATTCAAGTTTATAAACTCTAAATACTGGCCATAACCCAACCTTGAAATATCCCTAGTTGGACTGTGTCTTATCCAGTTTCCTGGCTTCTGGACCTCTGTTCCCATGTCCCATCTGGCACAGTGGACTTTTTCAAGAATGAAAGAAGAAAGTGGAACCACAAGTAACCTTGACTGTTACTCCCTCAAAGGGGTATCTACCCCGACACATGAGTGTCCACACTGCCTTGTTCACACTACTTGCCATTTCCACAGATTCTGAAGTTAGAAAACCACCCATCAGAACTTCTCATGAGCCAGTTTATGGCTTTCATCATACCATTTAGAAATGCATGAAGTTTACACCCAAATAGGTAGTAGGTGATGGCCTTTGAGGACAAAGCGCAGCCCATCAGGACACATAATACTAAAATTAGAACATTAACTATAAAAATCGCTAGTGAGCCATGAGAAATATGTCTCTGTTTCTGGGACTCAAAGAGTAGTGGATACCTAAATTCGTAAAATAAACAAGAACTCTCTTTAGAGAAAATAAAGTTCTAATGAAGACTGGAGATTTTGGAGGCTTAATTTCAGCATTCTTTCAGTACAAACTGCCTTTTGGATTTTGCCCTAGTTCTTATGTAAGCCATGCTGCCCTAGCAAGCCCAGGCTAATAATCAATTACTCATGCTAATTCTGAGAAAGGAAATGGTGTATACAAGAAAAATACACATGCTGAAAAAGATCGGTTCCTTTATATATAGAGAAGCATTGGATATAATGAAAGGAACAGGGCTCTACAGAGCGCAGAATTATAGGCAGTGTTTCTGCATTAAGCAGACAGTTCTCAGAAGACTAAATAAGAAAAACAGTAGGGTTTCCCTGATATGAGGACAAAGTGGGACAGGTATCATGGCATAAGCCCTGCTTAATCCCATCCTTTATAACGTATCATGTGCCCCAACTAGAAACTTTCTTTTTCAGTTAACTTTGTTATTTGGTTCTACCACATTAAGCCTCCTGCAAAGGTTGTCCAAAACATGAGGAGAAATACCAGACCTATCAGCAAAGCCGTAATGTCTCCAAGGAAATGATGACATGTTGAGCATGAGGTAAGGCTAGCACCATCCTAAAAATGGATCAAAGATGAGATAATAAATGCAGAGGAGCTCTGGAAGAATAAAGCAGCATGCTTCTGTGTGTTGCTACTGTTAATGAGGAGGGTTGGGTTCAGACCACAGCATCTCCTGGCTGGACCCAAGGTCACACAATCAGACCTCAGACACAGAATAGACAGTTCCTGTCCTGACTGAGGAGCCAAAACCTTCGTCATCCTTTCTCTGTATAGACCCTGAATCCTGAATGTCACTCAGAAAGCTGTGTCATTCTTCCAAAGTTCCTGCTAGTTTCTGAATGAGCTTTAGGTGATGTCTTAGTTAGGGTTTCTATTGCTGTGAAGAGACACTATGACCAAGGAAACTTTTATAAAGGAAAAACATGTAATTGGGGTGGCTTACATTTTCAGAGGTTCAGTCCATTATCATCATGGTGGGACATGGCTACGTGTAAGCAGACATGGTGCTGGAGCATGAGCTGAGAATCCTGCACCTTGCACAAGTAACAGTAAGTCAACTGAGACATTGGGAGGTATCCTGAGCATAGGAAACCTCAAAGCCCACCCCCACAGTGACACACTTCCTCTAACAAGACCATACCCACTCTAACAAAACCACACCTCCTAATAATGCCATTCCCTATGAGCTTATGGGGGCCAATTACATTCAAACTACCACAGGTAAGACCTTTCATTCACATCTATTTAGAACATCTCCCTGGGGATGTGGGGGGGGGGGCATGCATCTCTAATATCCTTGACCTTTATTATTGTTTTCTATTATGTCTTTAAACTATTTAAGTTCATTGGACTAAACATAAGGACTCACTTTTAAATTAGGAAACAACTCAAGACACCAACCAAGTGGGAGCCTGGTGAATCTTCTGGACTTTAGTGAGATGTTTTTAAACTAAACCACAGCAATGCCCCTAGATACAAAAGGCTTTGCCTAACTTCATCTTTTTCCTGTAAATCTTATCCTAGAAATACTAGAACTTTGAAAGTTATTCTCTAATCTACCATTCCTTTACCCTGCTACCTGCCAAGCAAACATTCTTAAACCGCAGTGTTTAACTATGAATACTACACTAAAGACAAGATTGCAAAATCAAAACAAAGTGTTTTAGGTAAATGAAGCACCCAAAATAATCTTAATTATTCATCCCTATTTTTGTCTTCATTTATACTGAAAGCACAGTGGCTAGACTATACAAACTACAGTCACAGGTTCTCATGGATCTCTAATAAGTACATTGATTAGCATTGACTACCAGAGCTTAATCATAAAATTCTGTCTTAAAAGAAGCATGGAACCCACAGGGTCTTTAAAGGCCACGTCGTTCAACATCCACATCACAGATGAAGTATGGGAGATGCAGAAGAAAGAATCTTTTACCTTTGGCCACACAACTGCTCTATAACCTGACCTTTCTGATGTGCTGTTCATTAAACCAAGAGGAAAGTTTGCCTGTCCATCTCCCCGACCCCCCAGAAAGTAAGCATTGTCCCTGATTCTGAGACATGATATCTTCGCTTTTCAGATACTCTAACAACTAGAAAACTAGGGGAAAACATCAGTATAATTTTTAAAATTAGATGTCATAAAAATTTTAAGGTTTCTTTTTAAGAGGAAGATAACAGGAGGTCACATGAATTAATATATGTATTTAATTATGAAAATTATTCATAATTAATATTAGATCACAGAATGCAGTGAAGTAGCAAGGATTTGGAGAAAGGCTTATTACCAGGACCCTCTTCCACCTCCCACCCCCCCACTGCTCAGTCACAGCATGGCAAATAGCTATTCGGAAACGAAAACTCTCATAAATATATATATGCCATCCTGAGTACCCCTCCATTTCAATAACACTAATTGCCCTTTTTTCCTTGCTGCTCCTAGCCATATTTCTTGGAAAACAACAGCTGTGTTTATTCAAATAGCAGCATACTGATGACTTGATGATAGGGTAATCTGCTGGAATTCCAAGTGTGACGGTCCCAGAGACAACTTCTCAGCACACCAGAAAAGTATCCTTTGCACAGTACAAAGCTTTGGAAAGGAATCCCCACTTTGTCAGCACGCCGGACAGGGTGTTCCTTATTTCAATTTCTTCCAGTGAGTATCATATTTTCTTGTTCTTGCAAAATTATCTTCCCATGCACCATTGTCAAAAAGTAAATCTGCAACATGAACATTTTCACTCCAATAGCTTCTAAGCAAAGGATTAAGCAGTGCCTTGAATTACAATGAAAACAGGCGCAAGATTTAGTTCAAAATCAAAACAGTAAATTCCACTTGTTATTTTCTCTGAATCAATGGGCACTGGAGGGGATAATAATAGAGTCAGAAGTCATTTACTGGAAAAACAAAATGAAACAAAACAAATGAACAAACAAAAACCTAAATACCCATGGGAATGTAATTCATTAGCAAAGATTAAGCTCCCACTGCAGCAAGGGTTAAATTCTCACATGACCTTAGTCATCTTCCCTGATGACTAGCAACATGTTGCCACCCAGTGTAACACCTATAAAGCATGCTTAGAAATAAACTAAGTTCCAAAATCCTGGTCAACATTTAAAAATAATGAAGTAGTTGGCTTCTTTCAATGAAGAAAATATGTATAATTTGGGAAGTTCTCGATTTTTTCCTCAGATGGTATTTATCAAGAACTGAATTCTTTGCTGCAGGTGGAATGACATCAGCTTAAAGGACAGACTTCATATACTGATGATTATATTTAAAATGGTAATAGCAAATGTGCATAAAGCACAAAATATTTTAGGTGTCCTCTTATGTACTTTAATGTACATTAGTTCTTTCAGTGAAGGGATTTTTTCATTTTCTTTCAGATAGGAAATTTGAAGCACACATATGTTATCTTTTTTGCCCAAGGCCACCCAGAAAACAAGGGAAGGAGTGGAGCTTTGACTAGGCCTCTAACTCTGTGGCCCATATTCTTCATCAGGACACTACACTACTCCTAAACAAATAATATGCAGGGGGGGAATGCACATCAAGTACTGAACATAAAAACCACTAGAGGGAATGATAACCACTTATGTGTAAAAAGGATTTAACTAAGAACTGTATATGAGAAGGGCCATACTAATGGAGATTGGATTTGAGGGGCCTATGTGCAAACATTTTGATGTACAGATATATCTGATGCATGAGAGATTCGGAATTAACCAAGGAAGCTGATCTCCAGCAAGGAGCTTGGAACTTTTTCAAGAACACTATTCGCTGTGTTTCCTGGAGAGAAAAACAGGAAATGGGCTTCTAAAAAAGTCTGTTCAGGTTGAGTTGGACTCTCAAAAGACTTCCTTGCCAAAGGAGTTACTAAAAGGATTTATGGAAATTGTTCTTTTAGATACATTTGCATTTTGTTTGGTTTGGTTTGGTTTTTTTAATACAGTAAAATGCTACCAGACTGTACTGGTTTAGTGAATTCCAGAAAGAGACCAAACTCAGCCCCATGAGAGCACTTTGGTCTTTGGAACAAAGTGAGATGAGCATTCAATTCAGCAGACAATGAAGTCACACTCTGTTTCTTCTCTTGCTCTAGAATATTCTAAACATCACTAAACAGATTCTGAAACTCTTCTGCATAGGTTTTATCTGCTGCAGGTTTAAAGCAAAAATGTCTATAAGAAGAATGGCAATTAGCTGCCATACATGAGAGACTATCTCCTAAATTTTTATGGAAATTCCTAAGAAGTTAGTAAAACAATATTATCTTCTCTTTTCTCACACATAGGTATACACACAAGCTACAGAAACTACTCTACACGTATATGTGTGTTTCTACCTAAATGTGTACTTATTATATATTCATATGTATCTATAAATACATGCCCATGAGTACTATTGTTTTCTCTTTGTGTGTGTATGTGTGTTAATCAGCTTTCCATAACTACAAAAAATAACTCTGATAAATTACTTTGTAAAGAAAACAGGCTTATTGTGGCTCACAGTTTTGGGAGTTTGTATCTATTATGAACTGGTGCCATTGCTTCTGGAAACAGTACATCTCAGTTGGAACACCTAGAAGATGAAGTCTCTTTACCTTATGGTGAACAAGAAGTGAAAAGAGAAAATGACAAATGTCCCACAACCCCCAGCAAGAGAACACCTCTGTCTTAGGGTTTGTATTGCTGTGGAGAGAGACTGTGACCATAGTAACTCTTATAAAGGAAAACAGTTAATTGGGGGTAGCTCAAAGTTTCAGAGGTTAGTCCATTATCTTCATGGAGGTGTGCAAGCAGATATGGTGCTGGAGAAGGAGCTGAGAGTTCTACATCTTGATCTGCAGACAGCAAAAAGAGTCTGTATGCAAAATAGGCATAACTTGAGCATAGGAGACCTGAAAGCCCGCCCTACAGTGACATACTTCCTCCAACAAGGCCACACCTACTTCAACAAAGCCACACCTCCTCATAGTGCCACTCTCTGTGAGTTTATAGGGGCAATTACATTCAAATTACCACAACCTCCAATTACCTAAACCTTTCTAGTGGGCCATACTTCTTAGAAGTTTCTGACCAAGTCTTTAGCAGGTGGGCCTCTAGGACCTAGTCCAGAGCAATGTGTGTAAAATGATAATTATGGTGGGTATAAAAATAAAAAAGCAGCCAGGCATGATGGCACAGCTTTTAATGCCAACACTTGGGAGGCAGAGGTAGGCAGATCTCTATGAGTTCAAGGCCACCTTAGTCTATAAAGTGAGTTCTAGGAAAACCAGGGCTGTTACACAGAGATACCCTGCCTTGAAAAACACAAACAAAGAATCTAAAAATACAAATTGGTCACAAAATTGTATCAATTCCCAAAGGAACTGAAGTAGTAAGTAAAGAAAACGTTCCAAATTTGGGGGAAAAAGTCATAAATCCATGTATTTCTTAAATAGTTCACTATGTCCCAGGAAATTTTAAACAAAAATATCAATCTAGATAAATGCTTGAGAAATAATTTTTAACACCAAAAAAAAATCTTTTAAGTACTTAGAAGCATCTATGTGTATTACATGTGAACATGATACTCAAAAGAACAAAAGAAAATTTACTTTCAAACTTCTGCTTTGTATACTAGAGAGTGCAATGGACAAGAATATTCCCCTTTGATTACTTCTTTATCAGTTTTCAACAGGATTTTAAGAACCATTTGACAACTACAAAAACAGATGAAGATTGGCTCAGCCAATATAGTGCTGGATTGGGGGGTGGGGGGAAGCGGTGCTCTTGTGTTTTGGTCCTTAAATTGGTTGATTTTGTGAAAGGATTTGGAAACCTGCAATCTCACTTTGTCTTCTCTTGATCTATAAGATTCTCATGGTATGATGATGACCCTTACTGTTCTTCCCACCTGATATGACCTTTGATTTTTCCTCCTTGCTAATTTTAACTTTCTCAGAACCCCAATTGAAATAGCTGTTATTTTAAGGCCTTTGTGTTTTAAGAAATAAATCCTTTTTGGCTTTTTTGTTTATTTATTTTTAACAGACAGGTAATTTCTTTTTTCTTAAAGTTGGGGTCTCACTATGTAGCCCTGGGCTGGCATGGAACTTTCCGCATAAACTAGACAGCCCTTAAACTTGACTCTAAAGATTCACCTGCCTCTGTCTCCTAAGTGCTGGTATTAAAGGTATCCACTACCACACAGCCTAAAAAACAGTGGTTAGTTATCACAAAGTAGATCATACTACCTTAACCATATGCATCCCATTAGACCCAAAGGCCCTCCCATCCTCCTCTATGGGAATCTGAACCTTCTCTCTTTTCATACAATACATCAAAAATCAGCTAGCTAATTTCATTAGAAAATTATTTCAACACATTATGGAACAGGTAATTTTATATGCTATAGATAGCTAAGAGATATAGTAAGAATATATAGCTTTAGGGAAGACAAAGTAGAAAGTTCCCTATTTCCCTCATTAGTAACTTCTAATAACACTGGAAATTATATATCAAACATGAGAAAACTCCACAAGTAAGAGAGCAGAAGATAGACTGAACCATACTTAACATGACAGTGAGTTCCCTGTGCTTTGTGCTTCCTACATCTCAGAGTTATACCTAAAGCAACTGACAAATGCAAAGAAATAATATGGAACATGTTCCCAAAGTTTGCAATAGACAGAATCTAAGAATCCAGCAAAGCCCAAACTGGATAACCAGAAAGAAATCTTAAGACCCATTATAGTCAAACTTATGAAATCAAAGACAAAGGGAAAAAAAAAAAAAAACAACCTAGTGAAATAGATACAGCAGCTTCCTGGGAAGGAAAATCTGTTTGAATGACAGTGAATTCCTTATCAAAACCCTTGGGCCAAAGGAAAGTGTCACATTTTTCAAACTGTGAAAATAAAAAAGTAGAACTACCAACTAAGAATGTTCTACCCAGAGAACATATCCTTCAGAAATAAAGAAGAGCACAAGGCATTCTCAAACAAAGAACAGTCAAGAGAATTGTCCAGCGACCTATTCTGAAGTAATTAATTAGGAAATTCTCTAAACAGAAAGAAAACAAGCTCCTTGAAACGACATAAAGAACATAGTATGCAAAAATAAGGGTACGTGTCGTATAGCTTCCTTCTGGGAGTTTTCTAAATGGTGCTTGATGGTTAAAGAAACACAATACTGTCTGATAGGAGTATAAACAGTCACAAGGAAACATTTTAATTGAGTATTGTAAAGTATAGAGAGTAAAATGATGTAGAGGTAAGATTTCTGTATTTAACTTAATAAAAAAAATGACACTAATTAACAGTTATATAATGTAATAAGATACTGTAGCAACTACTAAAATATATTCTATATTGTGCTATGGCAGTGGCTTAAATGTACAATGCATCCATATATGTATATATTCAATAAGATACTTCAAATGTAAAATATAGAGACACAATTGAAAATAAAAGGGTAGAAAAGATGGACCGCTCAACGCTAATCAACAAGAAAGAGGAGGGGTTGTATTGGTATCATCTAAAAGAGGCCATAGAACACAGAAACCACCAGACCAGTGAAGGGTATTATAGATTGTATGATAAGAGTCTTGGCCCTGACGATACAGCAGTACTGTATCACATTAATTGTAAGACATCCCTTTTTATATAACTTTATTTTTATTGAAAATAGGTTTGTTTTATTTTTTTCACACAATACATTCTGATCATGGTTTGTCCTACTCCAACTCCTCCCGGGTCCTACCCACCCACCCAAATCCACATCCTTATTTATCTCTTTAGAAGTAAAACAGGTAAGATATTCTTGGAATGACAAAGTTATGGAAACATAGAACAGATGCCTTTGGCAAGAATTAGGGAGGGAGAGGAGGGGAGAATACAGTGACTCTGGTTGTAAAAGTTGTTGGTAGTGACAGAAATGATAGAGCACACCAGTTGGTTATCCAGTCCCAAATGGTCAGCCTGTAACATTATACAGACTGAGCAGTTTGTATTTAGGAATATAAGCATGTGTGTGTGTGTGTGTATACATATGTGCATGCATGAAAGGGTGATAACCGGTGCTGGTGGCTGGTGGCGGCGCTGGTTGCAGTGTGGAAAGGTCACTGTCACGGCAGAACCCAGTATCAGTATTCAGAGCTTTATAAGGAGGAAAAGGGGGAAAGAGAGGGGACCGGGCCTGGTGAGAGAGAAAGATGGTGGGGT
>CABHPP010128029.1:0-68301 GCA_902168425.1 Peromyscus attwateri
AATTCTCAGTAGAGGAAACACAAATGGCTGAAAGACATTTAAGGAATTGCTCAACATCCCTAATCATTAGGGAAATGCAAATCAAAACAACTCTGAGATACCACCTTATGCCAGTCAGAATGGATAAGATCAAAAACACTGAAGACACCTTGTGCTGGAGAGGATGTGGAGCTAGGGGAACTCTCTTCCACTGCTGGTGGGAATGCAAGCTGGTACAGCCACTGTGGAAATCAATATGGCACTTTCTTAGAAAATTGGGAATCAATCTCCCCCAAGATCCAGCTATACCACTCTTGGGCATATACCCAAAGAATGCTCAATCATACCACAAGGGCACTTGCTCAGCTATGTTCGTATCAGCATTATTTGTAATAGCCAGAACCTGGAAACAACCTAGATGCCCTTCAACCAAAGAATGGATAAATAAACTGTGGTACATATACACAATGGAATACTACTCAGCAGAGAAAAACAATGACATCGTGAGGTTTGCAGGCAAATGGATGGATCTAGAAAAAATCATCCTGAGTGAGGTAACCCAGACTCAGAAAGACAAACATGGTATGTACCCACTCATAGGAGAATACTAGTTGTGGAACAAGGATGACTGGATGGCTACTCCCAACACCAGGGAGGCTACCTGGAAAACAGGACCCCAAGAAAGACACGGGGTTTGCCCAATGACGGAGAAATGGATGAGATCTACATGAACAGTCTGGACGTGAGTGGGGGTAATGAGGGGAGAGGGGCGAGGGAAAGAGAACTTGGGGGAGCGGGAGATCCCAACTGGATCAAGAACAGAGAGGGAACACAAGGAAGGTTCATGGTAAATGAAGACCACATGAGAATAGGAAGAAGCAAAGTGCTAGAGAGGCCCACAGAAATCCACAAAGATGCCCCCACAATAGACTGCTGGCAATATTCGAGAAATAGCCCGAACTGACCTACCCTGGTGATAGGATGGCCAAACACCCCAATTGTCGTGCTAGAAACCCCATCCAGTGACTGAGAGAACTGGATGCAGATATCCACGGTCAGGCCCTGGGTGGAGTTCCGGGAGTCCAGTTGGCGAGAAGGAGGAGGGTTTATGTGAGCAAGAGTTGTTGGGACCAGGGATGGATGGAATACAGGGAGGAGTGGCCAAACGAATGGAAACACATGAACTGTGAACCAATGGCTGAGGGGCCCCCAACTGGATCAGGCCCTCTGAATGGGTGAGACAGTTGATTGGCTTGATCTGTTTGGGAGGCATCCAGGCAGTGGGACTGGGTCCTGTGCTCAGTGCATGAATTGGCTGTTTGAAACCTGGGGCTTAGCAGAGACGCTTGGCTCAGCCTGGGAGGAGGGAACTAGACCTGCCTGGGCTGAGTCCACCAGGTTGATCTCAATCCTCAGGGGAGTCTTTGCCCTGGAGGAGATGGAAATGGGGGGGGAGGGGGGAAGGGGGCTTGGTGGGAGGGGGGAGAACGGGGGAATCTATGGCTGATATGTAAAGTTGAATTATATTGTAAAATAAAATAAATTCAAAAAAATAAATAAATATAAACAAAAAATAAACAAAAAACCCCAAAAAACAATATAACAACAAAATTCACAAAACTGATAAAACAAAATACAACATCAACCAAAAGAAAAACCAAAGCAAAACCACTAAACTGTAACCAAATGCAAGCACATATGTAAAGCAATAAATATAATCCACTGCTATGGGATGTTCTGTATGGCAAATGTGTTTTTCTGATTGGTCAATAAATAAAACACTGATTAGCCAGTGGCTAGACAGGAAGTATAGGCGGGACTAACAGAGAGGAGAAAAGAAAGGAAGGCAGAAGGAGTCACTGCCAGCCACCGCCAGGACAAGCAGCATGTGAAGATGCCGGTAAGCCACGAGCCATGTGGCAAGGTATAGATTTATGGAAATGGATTAATTTAAGTTATAAGAACAGTTAGTAAGAAGCCTGCCACGGCCATACAGTTTGTAAGCAATATAAGTCTCTGTGTTTACTTGGTTGGGTCTGAGCAGCTGTGGGACTGGTGGGTGACAAAGATTTGTCCTGACTGTGGGCAAGGCAGGAAAACTCTTGCTACAATCCACCATACAAACAAGCTGAAAGAAAAAAAGCCATGTGATTATCTCATTAGATGCAGAAAAAGCCTTTGACACAATCCAACATTCCTTTATGATAAAAGTCCTGGAGAAAGTACAGCTACAAGGGACAGCAGGACTCCATAAGAGATAATTGCCCACAGGCCCAAGTACCAGGTGTTTGTAAGGGTCTACACTAGTCAGTAACTAGCAAGGGGGAGGTCCTTACCCCCCCCCCCCCCCCGCATTGTTATAAATAGCCCTTTGGAATAAAGTTGGGGTGGTGGATAAGGGTCCAGGCCCACCCAAGGGTATCCTGCATTTCTCTCTGTTTCTCTCCCCTCTTGATTTCTATCTAAGTCTTTTATCTCTCATTCTTCAAGAGTCCCTGGGGTAAATAAATGTGGGAGCTGGTCTCCCACAATACCTCAATATAATAAAGGCAGTTTACAGCAAGCCCACAGCCAACATCAACTTATATGGAGAGAAATTGAAATAAATTAAATTCCATGAAAATTAGAAACAAGACAAGGTTAACCATTTACTACACACACACACACACACACACACACACACACACACACACACTCACTCACTCACAAAGGTTGACCACATTCCATGTAGAACTTGAAGTCTTAGCTAGAGCAATAAGACAACAAAAGGATATCAATGGGATATAAATTGGAATGGGATATAATGGGATCAAACTTTATTTGCAGATGATATGATACTATACATTAGTAATCCAAAAAATTCAACAAAGAAGCTCCTACAGCTGAAAACACTCTAAGCAATATAACTTGATACAACATTAACTCAAAAAAATCAATAGCCCTTCTATGTACAAATGGCAAATGGTCTGAGAATGAAGTCATTTATCAGTGTCTTCTCTACCAATCATCAGAGAGAGAAACTTCCTCCTGCAACAGATGGAACAAAAACAAAAATGCACAGTCAGACATTACATAGAGAGTAGGAGACCTTTGGAGCACACAGCTCTAAATGGATGTCCCCATCAAATTTCTCTCCTCACTGCTCAAGGAACCACTTGCAAAAGGAGACTGAAAGATTATTATGCCCCCAAGGATCCATCTATTTGGTCTTCTCTATGCTTCTTGTACCTTGACAGGCATCTCCTTCTTCAAGTTATGAAATTTTTCTTCTATGACTTTGTTTAAAATATTTTTTGTGCCTTTGACCTAGGTTTTTTTCTCCTTTCTCTATTCCTATTACTCTTAGGTTTGGTCTTTATCATGTCCCAGATTTCCAGGATGCCAGATTTTTAGATTTAACATTTTCTTTGACTAAGGAGGAGAGGAAGGTTGTAGGGAGATCTGTAGGATGCACTGGAGGATGCACTAGAGACAAGGTGGTGAGGGAGGCTACCACATGTGTTCTGTTGCAAAGGGGAGGGTGAGATTGGGGGATTGGAATTGAAGGAATGAAGAGAGCAACAAGGATCTGCAGTTAGTATAACTACTTCCCTGCCAAGTGTGGCCTGTGGGATCCCAGAGCGTGCATGAAGGAGTTCTGATATTCTCTTATTAGTGATCATGACAGGCTACATTCTTTTTTTTTTTTTTTAAAGATTTATTTATTTATTATGTATACAGCATTATGACTGCAAGCCAGAAGAGGGCACCAGATCTCATTACTGATGGTTGTGAGCCACCATGTGGTTGCTGGGAATTGAACTCAGGACCTCTGGAAGAACAGCCAGTGCTTTTAACCTCTGAGCCATCTCTCCAGCCCGACAGGCTACATTCTTGCCACTGCTTAACAAAGCTGAAACCGTGCAATGCCACTTTATGTTTTTCTTTTTGCTTATTTCATCATTTTCAAATATTATGCTACTCAGAATGATTATTTAGGTAAGTGTGTAAGGTCCACCTGAAAGCTGAATGACAAGTTGAGTCTTTTGTTGAGATTCATTTAACTATGTTGATGTCTAACCAACATGAAAGGCAGATTTAAACAGTTTACAGAAAATAATCCATTTCTTAGTAAAACGTGTGAGGAACACCCCCAAAATAATAAAATATCAACTATGAATGTGGCATAATTTCCAAAAACCTCAAGTACAAACACTGCTAAAGAAACAATACTATTATTTTAAAAACAGCCATTTTTTCTCCTACCAAATCTTTTAAAAAATGAAAAATTACAAGGCTTCATTTTCAACAAAGTAGTTGGCTCTTTAAAGGAAAAGTCTTATAACTATAATGAAGTAATTACAATTCTTAAATGATACATCATTTATTATAAATTCAAACATTAATTTCAAAAAAACATGTTTTTTACAGTCATGTGCCTCTCTCTCATGATAGCTACACATTTGGCTGCCATTATTTTATACTCCCAAACCATGGTCATTGATATTTAAAGAGCCATTACTGTATCATCAAATAAAGCACGTATTTGCTCAATTACCTGGTAAGCTTCGGTGCACAGTGACATTCAATCTAAATCATTACAGCAACAGAAAAGCAAAGTGATCCTAGCATTCAAATGTCTTTAAAGTTTGGATTAGTTGTCTTCATGGAAAAAAAGAAGGCTCCAATTTATTTATGGAAATATGGCTGCTGCAAAGGTCAGGGGTGAATTGCAGAGGAACTGGTTGCTAGGCTAGTCCAGCAAATTGCGTTTGCTCTCTCACTTTCTCATTCTGGTTTGCAAAGTCACTGGCTTATAAGAGAAAATGGCATTAACATGGACTGCCTCTATGCTTTAACGCAAGAGAAGAGAGAGATAACTGAGGGCAGCAGCAGAAACACCACAGGCATTAGTAAACACTATGGATAGTTTTCTGTACTCCAAGACTTTTTCTTCTGAGATGAGGAAATATATTTCCTGAGGGGGAAAATTCTAAGGTTTGTCTTCACATAGGTGGTCTTACTTGCTTTCTTCTGACATTTTGGCATTTGGATTTGTTCATGTGGAAATTATATGATTGCCAGTTGTATGAAAAATGCTTTCTGAGTCATGGCTCCTTTGAAAAACCTCTTCAGTAATTGTGAGATTGCTAACATAAAAGTATCCCATTCTTTAAAAATCAATAGCCAGAACACTGCCATGTATACATGGATATAATAAGTGGTAACTAAATAATATCTTTCTTTTATGAATCTGTTTTATTAAAACTCCTTTCTAATTTTTGCAGAAAAATTTGGAGGCACTCCAAAGATAGACAAAGTAATGCTATGTAAATAAAGCTAGTCTGAATTCATTTAATTTATTTTATAAATATCTACCCCTAAGTTCTTTCAGCATCAGTATATGTATTCACAGCATCTAACTACTAGTCTGTTTTAAGGGAGTTTATTCCACTTCCTTTTATACTATTCCCTTCATACAGCTATAGGTAGAAAACAGGACAAGGAAACAGTAAATTATCACATAAATGTTAGAGGCCACTTACAGATGCAAGTGGGGTGAGTGTGCAGAAGGGCTTCCCGTGAATAGCAAGAAAGTCCATAAATGATCAGGCTCAAAGCAAACAGACTTCAAGCAAGGAGTCATAAGGTCTCACAAGGTCTTTATATTAACTAGTTGGTGGGGATACCCTACTGTAGATGTAACCAACCGTCTTATAAATAAGAAACACAGAACCAATGCAAAGAAGAAAGCCAAGAGGTCAGAGCTAAGAGCCAAAACCTTACCCTTCCTCCTGCAGTGGTCCTACCTCTCCAAATGAGCCGGTATTTCCTGTGTTAAAGTCTTTATATAGTTTCTGTTCTGCCTTCTCATTGGTTGTAAACCCAACCACAGGACTGCCTCATTACAGCCTGTCTGTATAGACCTCCAGGTGTTCTATGGTTGGTAATGAGATTAAAGGCATGTGTATCCAATGCTGACTATATCCTTGAACACACATAGACTTACCTAGCTCTGTCTACCAGGTGCTGTGATCACAAACGTACACCACCACTGCCCTGCTTTCCTATGGCTTGCTAATAGCTCTGACCCCCAGGCAACTTTATTTATTAACATACAAATAACATTTTGGTACAAAGAAAATATCGCCATATTTCCCCTTTTCTATTTTAATAAAAAGAAAAAAGGAAAATGCTTATAACTAACATAAGAAAAACTATATACAGAAGTACAATAACTATATACAATATATACAAGAACAATGTCTAGTCTATTTGTATTTAACAAATTCAGAGAAAATAATTCTATTATCTATCCTATTGTATCTAATTCACTTTCTATCCTAATTAATCTTCAACTATAACTAAATAATCTTCAACTCCTTCAGAGACCCAAGAAGGAGATAATATTAGCTAACAAAAATAAAAACAGGAAGTACATGCAAGCAACTTCCAAAAAATTGTGAGTTGACAGAAACAGCCAGCCGCCTGGACAGTCACCTGAGGTTTCTCCGCAGTGTTGGGGCATCATCTTAGCGTATCTGACAGACTCATTTGTGAAGTAGGATGTACACAAGGTCAACAGTTCAACCTCACCTTGGGTGAGAGCAGTCCATGTACCAGAAACACCTGAATTCCACTAGTGTCATGTCATGAATCAGGATCTTAAATTCTGGAAATTGTTGATGGTTTTTTAATCAAGCTGTCCATTCTTCTTGACCATGTATGTGTGGCTTCTTCTCAGCATCCCATTCTTCTCCACATCCCTCTATTAAATGCCAGTCTTCTATTGAGAGACGTGAGCTTAGTTACTCTTCTAGAATAACTGTTTCAGCTGCTGTTCCATTGCACATCAGAAGCCATCGGCCCACTGCCTGTTCAGCTGCCTTCGAAGGAAAGGGCACTGTACCTTTTCCGGATTGCAAAGACCATTTCAGGGATGGTGCCATATTGACCTGGCCTCAGGAGATGCTTTTTGATAAAGCCACAACCACACTTGTTTTGGCAAGAATCAGTAGTCCTTTGTTTCATGTCCTGTCTGTCCATTTTGTCCTGTTGTCAGCAGTAGATTCGAGGATACCTTGTTGTCCAGTGGCTAACATTTGCCACAATGAAAGTTAACTCTATATGCAGTTTCTTCAATGCCCATATTCTCTCTGAAGTAGATTGGTACTGCCAGGAGCCGACATGTCTCATAGTCATAACAAAAAAGAAAAATTTTCTAAGTTATTAAAACATTTTAAATGCCATATTCTGTAGATCTCTGAAGGGTTTGAAGATGACCTGTCTATCTAAAATATATCTGCTTAATCTAGAAAACATACCTAATATAACTACAAGTTCTATTGTAATGTCTAACTACTAACTTTCATTTCTTTATATTCTAATAGTTGGTAATAACAACATTCAAGGATCAGAAAATTGTATTACATTGTTAAATGAATGGTATAAATACAGTTAGAAATATACATATAGCATTTTCTAACAATATCAATTTCAATATATATAATTTGTATACAAAACAATCCAATCCAATGTAAAGTATTTAAAACTAATACCCTACCACTCTGGAGAGCAGTAGACAGGGAAGAAGATAAAGATGTTATCTTCTGAAGCAAAGCACATTTCATTGTTGTAGAAGATACCTCGTGCTCTGTCATTAAACAGTGAAAAGAAAATCACATTCTAGTATGACAAGTTTAATTATACTAACTCTTATAAACCACCAAATTAAAATTAATTATCTCAGATTCCACTTACTTGAAAAATACAAAGAACTTCATTACTTATAATTTAAATGGACATAGGAAAATGAATTGAGACATTAAACAGGAAAGATAAATACCAGTTTACATTTGTGTCATGTGAATGATAGTTTTTCATTTTGCATTCTCCCTTTCTGTCTTTCCAACCAATACTCAAAGACCCAGCTCCTGAATTTTGGGGCACAGTCAAAAGTGGATTGCTCTAATGAGGTATCACACACATCAAAATACCTTATTTTAAAGATGAGCTGTTCAGATCAATCAACATGTCTTCTTGTCTTTAATGAATAAAGTTATTAAGCTCCTTTATCTTTTTATAAGCCTTTTTGAGATCTTACCTAAAAGCCTGCATTTCTTTCATTGCACATTAAGGGAAAATAAAATAGTAGTAAAACAGAAAATTCAACAAATTAACAATAATTAAGAAAATATGTAAGTGATCATTAGTTTAATTGTCAATTTGACATAATGTAGAGAGAGAGTCTCAATGAGACATTTTATACATCAGGTTGGTCATGGGCATGTCTGTGGGGGATTGTTGTGACTGGCTTAATTGATATGGGTAGACTAAGCTTGAAGGCAAGTGGTATCATTATCTGGTAAGGAGCTCCAGACTGTGTAAACATAAAGAATGGTTTCATGCATTTATTCTTTGTCAGCACTTGACTAGATGTGGCTAGTTGTCTAGTGTTTCTTCCTTAAATTCCCCACAGTAAAATGGTAACCTGGAATTGCAGGCTAAAACAAAACCTTTCTTCCGTAAGTTGGTTTTTTTGGGGGTGGGATGTCAGGGTCTTTTACCACAGGGACAGAAATGAAACTAGAATATCATATAACTTTGTTTATTCAAAGTAGCAGAAATCAATGAAGGGTGTCAACTATTATTTTTCAAACACAAAATTCTGGGTACCATATCTAAGTATAAATCCAGAAATACTGAATATACATCATGGCTGAAAGTTAGATTTCCTTTGAGTAGCTGGAGTTTAAGGGTATAAAAATCATAATTTTCATTTTGAAATCTAATATTTCCCTCTCCTCCAATAATACTTGGCTTCCATCATGATCCTCTCTGTTTACTACAGCATTATTCTTCCTTTAACACAGGATTAAGTCAAAGTTCATATGCCAAACTAGACTGCTAGTGCCTTATGTCTAGGTGGCTTGTCAAATTCAGAGTTATACATATTCAAAATAACCCCCTGCCCTCTCTCTTTATTTCTACTGCCTTATGTTTGTACTGCATACTGCACCACCAAATAGTGTGTCTCCAATTTCAGTATCATTCACAGATATGTTTCCTTCTACACTCCTTCCTTTATACCTTCTTATTCAGCAAGAAATAACAGTCTTCCCCCCAACACACACTGTGTTCTTCCCATTTTCCTAATATTCAGCACTGTTTTGTCTTTGTGTTTGTTTCTCATTTATCCTTCAAAGAACAGTACAAATGCCGCAACTCTGGAAAGTACTCTATAGTTTCAACAAATGATAGTCCTGTGAATTTCTGTTCACATAATCATTGCAAAGTCTCAATCTCTCCCTTTCCCCCTCATTATAACCATTAGTTTTTTTCTATAGACTTATAATACTCTGGAATGCAGTAATAATGATCAACTCAACTTGTTTTTCCACCATCATTTGGAATATAAGTGGATATTCAAGACTTCTAGTTTTAAAATTATATTACTGTTCAATGTTACTACTTTAGTAGATAAATTTGCCCTTGTTTAGGTCGAAGTCACAAACAGACCCACACAAGTAGGAAACGAATCAGCATAGCCAAGAGACAGAATTTTACAGTTTTACATGTCCTGTTCACCTTTATCAGAAATGCACTTGGCTCTACTTTGAATGGATCAGAAAGTTGTAAAAATTGTTCTGTTTAGGAGGGTTTTGGCCTGTTGTGAAATTCAATTGGAGTAAAGCAGAAAGAAAATGCTCATTTCTTGTTCCACAGTCTTGTCAATATGACACTCTCATTCATGCAGTAAGTTGCCTGAAACTGTTTTTTCAAGGGGAATGTTATTCAATGTGGACTTTTAATATCAGCATTCAACAAGCCTGTTCACACACCTGGTTCACATCTGTTGCAACTTTCTGAATACCTCAGTAATAACTAGCCACACTAGCAATGAATTGATGCAGTAAATATCTTCTAATATGTCTTTGTATTAATTTGCACATTCAGTGAAAACTAAAAAATCAATTACAGTAAAAGAACTTAAACTAAAATTGAAGATGAAGCAAAGAATATGAAATGGTGTTTTTGATTAAATATAAATGACTATCAGGAGGAATTTTAAGAGGGGAGGGAAAAAAAAGAAAGATAACCTTTCACATAGCACCTTGTTAGTCCAAAGTTCTCAATTAGAGAACTGTAGATGCCTACATGAACAGGAAAAACAGAAAAGAAAAAGTTTCTCCCAAGAAATAAAGATGGTATTTTAAAAGAGAGATTAGATGATTCCCTTATATAAGGTAATAAAATGATATTAATAATTAAATAGAGCTTTTGCAGACAAATACAGGATATTTCTGTATAGTTAGATGATCACAGCCAGTATTCACCTGTACTGAATGATACAAGCTTCAAGAATATAAAATTCAGAGGAAGAAAATGGTAGAACAGTGCTTAGTGGCAAACACTCTAAAATTCAACTGTTTACTGTGTTAATATATCAAGAACAACTTCTATGTCTGTGGTTATAAGCATATTTCTATTCTTACTATCCTGTGATAGATTTTTAATTCAGAAGAAATTATAAACTTTGGAAAATATTCTCCACTTGTAATTTATTGAGAGCCTGAGAGTCAAACAATATGAAAAAGAGCAATACCAGAGAATCTAGCAAAAAATCGCAATGCTCTCTCCTCGAACCACCATGAATGCTGCCTAAAGAATGAAGTGGAAAGTGCAAAGAATGAGTTAATGTGTTTTGAAAGGACTGGAAAAACTTCAAGCTCAATAGATTTAATTTAATACAATGTGGAAATTGTACTCCCTCCCAACTCTAGCCCCAAGTATAACAACATTTGGTTTTGTGTAGAGGTGATGAAAGTTTAATGGACCCAGTCCTCCTTCCAAGTCCTAGATACAAATCCAGTCACAGTGGTGACTATGGTCGTTAGGATACTGTGGTGATTTAAAGTGAAATGTCCCCAATAGTCTCAAAAGTGTAGAAATTTGGTCCCCTGTTGGTGGCATGTTTTGTAGGTTTAGGAGGTATATCATTACTCAGAGAAGTAAGTCAGTATGGGAACAGTGAGGTTTTGAGAACTTGATTGACTTCTAGTTCACTCTGTGCTTTGCGCTTAGGTTCAAGATTTGGTGCCTCAGTTTCTGCTGCCATACCTGGCATTACCAGATCTATTCCATCATGGACTTGTCTGGGACTGTCAACCCAATTTAACTCTTTTATAAGTTACCGTCACAGCAAAAACAGCAATAACAAAAAGCCAAACAAACAACCTATTCCCCACAAAAAATCTTAAGACTTGTAGTGTTTGGGTGTTTGTCATGGTTATGTTTGTAGTTATGATGTTTAAGCTCAATGACTATGCTAGTCAAGTTGTTGATTATAATGGGTCAGTGAATATGATGGTTTGGTTGGGTTGGTAACTGTGATGTTTAGGGTGAGTAATGATGATGGTTAGGTTAGTGATTATGATGGGTAGGGTCAATAACTGTGATGATTAAGTTCGTGATTATGATAGGTTCAAGGACTATGAAGTTCAGGCTGGCAATTATGATCATTAGTGTCAGTAACTACAAAGGTTACAATGATGATTATTATGATTTGGTTGATTATTACAGTGGCTAGAGTTACTGATGTTGGTTAGGTTGCTGATTATGATGGTTGCCATCAGTGACAGTGAATTTTGGGTTTGTGATTATGATGGATAAATTGAGACTTATAATGGTTAGGTTTGGTAACTGATTGTTGGTGATTATGATGACTAAGTTTGCAGTTATGATGGTTAGGGTCAGTTACCATGAACTTTAGGTTTGTGATAATTATGTTAGGATTGATGACTCAATTATGTTGGCGAGTGTAATGGTTATAGTCAGTGACTGTGATCATTAGGCATGTGAGTTTGGTTGTGAGGGTTAGTGCTTATGATGTTTAGATCAGTGATATAATGATTAGGGTCAGTGACTGGTGTAGTTAATTTTATGTGACAACTTGATTTAACTGAGAGATACCAAGAAATCATTGTTTCTGGCTATGTTCATGAGGGTATTCCTAAAAGATACATTTTAATTGTAAAGCCTACCCCATTGTCAATGAGTATCAGTTAACTCTGTAAGGACCCTAATAGAACAATAAAAGGGAGAGGAAGAGCAAACTTTTTCTTTAGCAGAGATGTCTATGTCTCCTTGATCTAACCCACATTATGACTTGGATGCCCATTAATGGCACCTCTCCTCTCTAGCCTTTACAATAAGACTGGGAGATGCCTTTTAGGATGGAAATGAATGAATCTACCAGCTTTCTTTGTTCTCCAACTTGCATAAGCAGACTTCACAAATTTTCAGACTCCATAGTCATGATTCAATTCTCATGATACAAGCATGTGAGCACGAGTGCATGTGTGTGCACACACACATAAACACACACACACACACACACACACACACACACTCACAGAGAGAGATACAGACAGACAGAGAGACAGAGACAGAGAGACAGAGGCAAAGAAACAGAAAGACAGGCAGATATGCTATTCTGTTTCTCTGGAGTAACAGCTTTTGTAGTGACCTTTTGGGAAAGAAGAAAGCTCCCTTTCTTTCCTTCTACTGCACATGAACACACATAAAAACAAAAAGATGCCATCTGCAGAATGGCTTCAATTTTCTTCCAATTTGTATTCTTGATGGGAGGTAACCATATCTTATATTCTAAAAGCCAGAAAGCAAGCCATTAGGAAGAATTGCACCCACTGGTTGTGATGGTACAGAATTTATAATCCTAGGCTTTGGGATTCTGAGCAAGAGGATTAAGGTCAGCCATAGACTACATAGGAAGGATCCTGGCTTATTTTCTCTCACCACCATAAAAAAACAAAGAAACAATAACAAAACCCACATTCATACAGCCTAACACTATGATCTAGGACTTTCTAGGCTATAGAATTGTGAGAACTATGTTTATATTTTTAGCCACATAGCACTTGTAATGTAGCACTAAAGTTATCAACACAACCAGTTAACAGACACCTTAAGAGAAGAGAAATTAAAGAATCTTTAATGCATTCAACAAGTAACTAAATATTTACTGGGTCTATTAGTTGTCAGTCATTGTGTCAGATACTGGACTTAAATGATAATCAAGTAGCCAAGATTCCTATCATTGGAAACTCAGAGGCTGGCAGATGAGGGTAAAACAAGTAATGAAATAATTACAAAATACATAGCTACCAACTACCAAAGTGCTTTAAGGAAGAAGTAAAAGGAACTTCTAGGAAGGAAAATCATTGAAACCTCCATGACCCAGGATGAGAGCCCAGATTAGGCTTCCCCAGGAAGCAGCCTTTGAGCTAAGAGAAAAAAAAAATCAATGTAAGCTGATGTCTCAGGGAAAGATGAAGGGGGACATGGGGTCAGGACAATGAGAGGCACTAAAGCCCCTTGAAATGGATGGTGATTTGAGGGAACTGTCACCCTCATGAGGATTTCATAACTGAATACTACAAGTCCCTGAGTACTATTAGTGCAAGCAGATAATATAAAAGCTTCCGAGAAAGGAGAAATATCCCCTGCACCAGGAAAAAAATAAGTACTTTTCATTATTAAACAAAACAGATATTCTGAGGATACAAGGACATTGTGAACAGGGAGACAGTGAGTAGTGTCTGAAAAATATGAAAATACAAGCAGATACAAGAGGGATGCACTCACTTTCTCTTGTCATTCAGAGCTTCCTGGTCAGTGGCCTCCTTGGTTGCCATGGAAATGAATCTCAGCACACAAATCAATGAGTTAAAAATAAGAGCAAAAGAGACAACAAACTTGACTTACCCCAGTTTCCAACATCCCTTCTACATGACTCAGTACAGCCAGGGGATGTGAGAGAAAAGATGAAGGTCCTCCTCACAGAGGAATCTTTTGGCTCACCTTATCCTAAAATGCTGCACCATACAACCTATTACTCTTACCATGTTAATCAATGAAGACTGGAAGCAGTTCCCCGGAGGACCTGTCTGCCTATTGTTGCAGGGAGTGGAGCAATTTCATGCAATACTTTCTGTTCTTAGAAAGAGCTGTCAGGAAAATATAGTAGATTTAGTAGAACTTTACACAAAGACAGACATGTGTGGGACTTTAACTCTGCCATAGAAATATTAAAATAGCTCTGGATATATCAGCAAAGTGTCATCGGTTCAGCTTGATGTTTGATCTACACTTCAATGTTCAGATGGCACTTTTAAAGGGTTAACATCAAAATTATAACCATTTAAGCTTAATGTGAGCTATAGTTTCCTTCAGTTTAGTTCTACAAGATATCATGAAGGGAATCAGGATACAGAAAGAGTCCAAAGAAATGGGATTAAAAGGCATAAGCAGACAAAGGCTGTGGAATAGAACTTGTCATCATAAACACAGGTAACCACGACTTCACCCTCCAGTGTCCTCCCCTCTATCTTCTATCCCTGGCTTTCCTGATGAATTCTTTACAAATCAATCAACAGGAAGATTGGAATCTTATTTTATTTCAAAGATCTCCCTTGATATGCTTATTGCTTTACCATGAGGAGTCAAGCTATGATTTCTGTCCCCTAAATAAAAAGTCATCCTCACTGAAGACTCTAGTACCTCTGAATTTGGAGCATCTAAAGAAAGGAATGGTCTAGAAGAGAAATCATCTTTCAGCCATTTTATTTGTAGCTTATTAGCAGGAAAATGCAGAAATAAAATGGGCTTACCTCTGAAAACGAACAGCCAAGAAAGCTGAGCAGCTGAGCTCATGTTCAATAATGCAAAGAAGCAGCAGTGCATGGAAAAATCAGTTCCCCCGGCCTACTCGTTTCTGCCTGTGCACTGTAGAATCAGAAAATGAACACTGTCTCAAACCCAATGGCCAGAAGATATTCACAATGGCTTCTGTATTAGCGTCAACTTATTCACTATTTGGAAAATAGATAACTAAGCCACAGGCAGTAGGAACAAGGAGTGACACAGCAAACCAATGAAAGGTTTTAATAAGCCTTGGGCCTGACTTCTTATTAAAAGAAAAATAAATCACTTATTCATCAGTCTACTGGTAAGAATCATTTAATCATTTTGCTAGGCAAAAATCCAAGATGCCATTCTGTTACTCCAAACTGTCATTTCTCTGCTCTGTTTTCATGCAGAACAAAAGCAGGTAGTTAAAATTAATCAAGTCCCTAAAATGTCTTTTCTGTATGGTCCATTTTCTACTTACCATAACATGGGGGACCCTAAGCTTCATGGAGGCCTGGCTAATTTCTGTTACAGCATCTAGACATGCACACTTTAGAAAAAAATCAATGTGATTGGACTGATGAAAGCAGCCAGGTTTTGAGGTATCAAATCGCTTTCCAAAGTCATACAGCTAGTTAGAGGAAAACCAGAGCACATTTTCTCTTTTCTACTACTTTAAATTCTTGTATTCCTAATAGCAGAAAGGTAATAGTTTAATGGAAACAGAACATATTCAAGACTGTGCTATATAAAGATGGCCAGGGAACTTTTCCTCACCAATTTTGCATAATGGAAAGCAAATTGGCTCTGGAAATAAGAATTCTGAATATTCTGCATTGAAACTTTAATTTTGTAAAAGCACTACTCCAGGAAAAGAATTATAGAAGATAAGATCAAGGAAAATATATTTCGTTTTGTCTTCATGAAACAAGTATGGGAAGGTAATGTTGTATATTGGGGTGTTTAAGAAGATAATATTTAGACACACAATGTCTCATGTGGCGATTTAAAATGAAGGATGAAGCCTTATCTCTGGGGTATATCAAAGGAGTGTGGTAGGTAGGTAGTGTTGACAGTCTACTTTGTGACTCTCCCAGTGTTTCTCTCTGTACTTGTGTGTTCCTACTGTAAGAATCTACCCTGGTTCAATCCATTCTTTCATTTTGTTTTTACTTATTTTTTAATCTTCATAGTATCACAAATTTGTTGTTTATATTTACTTTATTTAAGTTTACTTTAATTTATTTAATAGAGAGAAGCATTCACTGACACTTCCCCTAAAGAAAGTTTTTGGAATTCTTTCCTAAGAAGCACTTACTGAAAGCCTCTGTTAAATACCACTAGTGTTTGAAGTGGTATTATTTTGCTTTCCCTCAGTTTCTCCAATTCTGATGAAAAGAAAACAGAAAGAGCTATAATGCATGGTATTTCATTTAGTTCCTTCCAGAAAATAAATATTTCCAAGATAGAAAAGAATTTACACTTTACAGGTGGAACCATTAGTCTAGGAAGAATATGGTGAGGTCATGTTTAAGCATATGTCTTTTTCACTCAGTGAGAAGAAATAATGGTTTTGTAGCTAGGGATAAGCAGGGAAAATAAAAATATAAATTTCCATTCTTTGATGATGTTGGACTAAATTAATTTGAATATGGCTGACAGAGAAATCATGGGCCACCCTTTGAATCTTGGAAAGCAAATGATAGACAAACTGGGGAAGGAATTTAAAATTCCAACTACAAAAGCTCTGGTGGCTTGTACTGGTCATTCCTCCTAAATTTCCAGGTTTACACACTAACTTCACATATGAGAAATGCAATGTATACAAGGAAAGTGCCCCAAGTATGCTAAGGCCTTCTGGTATACACCATGAAAGGGACATAGAGGAGTTTCCTGCCCTAAACCTTTCTTTTCTCTGAAGCTCTTCACATGAGGAATTCATAGTAGAGTTTGGAGAGCAAATAATTCAATTTACTACCCAAGATCCTGTGGTAGAGTAGGGATCTTAGAGTTGGTGAATGTTCAGAAAAGACTAGAGAAAAGAAAGTTTAGAAATGGCTTCCTATAAAACTGTATATGAAATCATGGGCTCATGCCTTGATCTATTACCATATAAATCTACAACCATGAACTTGCGGATATAAAGCAAAGGTAACAGAAACTTGAAATAGGTAACAGTTAGGTCTGGTAACAGTGCTTGAGCTGTGTACATTTGGGAATAGATACAAGTGGTGGGGCAAAACTTTTAGAAACTGATTTGCAAACAATATCCCTTGAAAATATGGCCTGAATCTTAGATGTTCAATATAAAAATAACAACTACATTATCCATAGGATTTCAATAAGATCTACACATCATAAGTTAATATCCAAAGTAGCTGGGATATAGGTTAAAAAATGCACAGAGATTTGGTGGAAATGCTAAACAAATTCTCTTGGGGAAAGGCAGTAGGCAGAATGCAATCCCATGTTGCCTCAGATGTTAGAACTAAGAGACAAAAAATTTAAAGTATTCTCTAAAAGTGCATTAATCACTTCTGAAACAATGAAATTGTCTGGATAGAATGTGATTTTTTTATAAATCAAAATTTTAGAATCAAATTTTTAGAAAACAATCAGTCCATTATATGGGTTCCTTAGTGATAACACCTTGCTCATATGTCAGTGTGAATAAAAGAGAGAAATAAGATTAAAACAAAAAAAAAAGATAAACATTACCTTTGAGAGTGTTTTATTATCCTCAGATAGGAAAATAAAACAAGATGCAAATTTGACATCATACAAGAATTCTAAGAAAAAGAGTGTGCAATCATTCTGTTTAAGCAAGAAAAATAAGTGAGATTAGAACACAAGAGAGTACGCTCCATGTAACAGTCTCTGCATGGGCAACATTATCAGAAACACTGCAGAGGCATTTTCCTACCCTAAAAAGAGTTGCTGAAAGACAGACAGTAAAGTTTCCCAGAACAACAGAAAAATGAAAGTTGCGACCTTTGGATTTCCCAAAAGGAATAAAGAAATTATTGAAACTAGCCAAGCCATATTCCATGAACTTCAAAACAGAAGTCTTTATACCATTAGCTAAAGGTGATCACAGAGATTCAAAATCAATCCAACAATTTTTATTAGATTTTAGTGTTACTTGCTATAACACCCCAGGGAAGCCAGAGAATCTGTTTGTGGAGTGTTTCCCCAAGAAAATTCTTTCAAAATGTTACAATGCATAATGCAAAAGATGGAGATTATTCTGGATTCTCCTTACTCTCATGTGTTAGATGATAATTCCACAATATTAGCAAATGAATAATTTATTTAATGTAAATGTACACACCTGTTCTCAGAGTGATGCTGACATTTTCTCTATGAAAAAATAAAGCTTATGAAGTAAATATCCACAGATATTTATAGCTTTTAATTTATTGTTTTTTCTTAATTATTAAGCCTCTTTACCTATCAGCGTGACACAGAAAATATTGCTATTATGCAATTTTTTTAAAAATGCTATATAAGAATAAGAGCTAAAGTAGAGTGTATGGGAGTAGACACCTTTGTCAAAAATAAAAGCTCCATTAAAGATCAGATTAATTCTTTCAACAGTTTCTGTTTGCATCTCAATATATCAGGGACTTTGAAACAGTCATCTGGCAAAACCTGTCTGTGTCTGGCACCAAGACTTTCAAACTCATTTCCATTAACTCTAAGCCACCAGACTGGAACAAGCCTGCTTTCTTAATTTTTAATCACACTGATTATTTATTATTGCCTGGGGGCAGCCTTCAGCAGCACAGGGCTCAAAGGGAAATCCAGTGTGGTCATATACTAGACTTTTCTATCTGAGGTGGTTAGGAAAAAAAAACACTCACACTCTCTCTTGATGATTTCCTTCTTTATTCTCTATTCTTCATTCTGTGTTCTATTCGATCTAGAAATATCCCTTCTGTCTCTTTTGATGTTTTCCTTCTCCTTCTAATGCTCTTGAGTTCTAATTCTCTCATTCTTGATGTTTTCCTTCTAACTCTCTCACTCTTGATATTTTCCTTTTAACTCTCTCCTTTTTGATGTTTTCCTTTTAACTCATTTTAACTCTATCCTTACTCTTTCATTTACAACTTATATACCCCAGCAAAATCTTTCAGGTACTATAAAAATTACAATGTTGTTACATTCTGTTTTTCAAGTGAATGATTACAATGAATACAAGTAAAAAAAAAAAAAGCATGTTTTCCATATCCCTTACACGACTAAACATTTTATGTATTGCAGGTGAAAAATAAATTATCCCAAGAATCCATGCACATTCATCACCAAGCAACTTGTTAAAGATTAATCGTGTAGGCAAGCAAGATATTCTTCTCAGTCAGGTCTTTTACTGTTAGACCACATTTTGCAGTTACAAAGAGAGGAGCAATTACTTTATTACTTATCTTGAAAGGTAATCTTATAAGGAATCACAAACCTAAACTTTTACATATGAAAAAGATTTAGTCAGCTCTACTTTAAAGCCTTAGGGTGCATACTCACTCATCAGTATTTTTTGTATCAGGAAGGTGAGGGTAGAAATGGGAATAAGAAATGAATCATTACCTTTGGTTATCAATCAATCCTAGCAGGAAAGGCAAGTCAGCTGATGATAATTGGGCCTCTTTGTTCTTGTTCCCTGTTCTTAAAGAAGTCCTCATTCAACTATGTGGCTTCTAAAACTTTTGACTGTCTTCTTGGGTTTTTCACCTCAAAGCTATTTGACAAAAACATCTTAGTCTAACTTTTAAGTTATTTTCAAAGCTTTATTTCAGCTATGAATGCACTTAGAAACCTGTGAACACATCTCCCTACCTTAACATTAGAAGAATTTAAGCTAACTGGGCTACTGGGACTCAGTTGTTTTTCTTAATCATTAACCTAAGCCACAGTCTATATGGCTCCTCATGCGTTCTAGCTGTGTGGCACTTCTTTGTTTTATATTTTAACATCAAAAATCTATTTAAACTATCATCATCATCATCATCATCATTATCAATTAGACAGTACAGCATAAGAAGAAATCATCTTCATAGTAATCCATAGGTAAAAATATTCAGGAGAATGGGATGTTTCATGAGATAAACACACTACATTATAGGAACTGGGGATCTCCCCATGCCCGTTGACACCAGACCAGATACCAGAGAAAAATGGCAGCTGCAAACATGTGAAGACACAACAGAAGCAAAAGACATTCTGAAGTCTGTGATCTTGGGGCCTTGCCTATCCAAGATTCACCCATCAGGGATTTGCCTCCTGGTGGGCTGACACTCTGAAGTCAACTGCCATCTGCTGCTCCTCTGACATGGCCACTGGAAATTATTTATGCCATGCAATTCAAGGAAGTCATATGAAGATTCACTTATCCAATAGAGTAATCTTTGACACATATCTCTTAGGGATTGCTCTCCCCACCCCCACCCCCGTGAATTAAGTTGTAGTCACACACACAATTGTTAGATTCCCAAATTAGCTAGCTTTCCCACAACTAACAAGTTTTGTTATTTTGGACAGCCTTTATTGAGGCTATCTCTGTGAGACATGTACTTCTGCTTGAACCTTCACATTGTTTTGCCAGACTTTTATGTACTTGTCTATGGTCTCTATAAAATTGAGCCTTATAAAATTGAACTGAACATAATATAGTCTGTTATATAAAGCCACATGATAGAAGTTAATTGGTTAACTGTAAGCACCCAAAAGACATCAAATTAACTCAGTACTCTTTGAAAGTCTAAGGTCCAAGGATACAGCTATGCTCCCGTTAAATCTTTACTGTGTTTTTCCCCCACCAAAAAAGTTATTCATTGTTTTCCCAATGTCTCTTTATAATATATTATGGAGGACTTTTGGAAGACTTCATAAGTAGCTATGTTCTTCTACATGTAAGGTCTACATATACTAAAGTTTAATATGCAAGATAACTATCAAGTTGTGGATTAAAAATTCTCAGAAAAATGTAGTTTGGGCAAAATAGTCTATTGTGACTTTTAACACCATAACAGGGTGGAGTTATACTCTCTTGAAACCCATGAACTATATCAAGTCCTTAGATTCTCATGCTCAATCCTCTTAGGTTCCCTTCTGAAGCAGGGGAGTATTCATTTCCTCTTAAGCTCTACAACCATCAATGTGAGATGACAACATCCTGTTAGATTTAACCAAATGTATCTCATTGTGCAGAATGGGCAAAAGCAATCAGAATAAGAGAAGATTTGAGCAGTGGAAATCCTTTCAAGGGTGAATAGATAGGTAGATAGATAGATAGATAGATAGATAGATAGATACATAGACAGATAGCAGGATGGATGTATCCCATTTATCATAAATCATGAACAGGATTCATTAGATACTAACAAGTGCTCCATCTTCAAATTATTTCTTATAAAATGAACCCTTATTCTTTAGCTTGTATTGGGTGATGTGCCACTCATAGATAGAAAATGCCAACTGTGGTCCAAAAGGGCAATTGAAAATAGTAACAAAAGTCATAATCCTAATTCAATTTAACTAGGAATTTTTTGTAGAATAGACAAAACCCTTGCTGATAGTAATGAATTTTCTTCCTAGAGGCCCTATTTCAATGACAATAAACACATAAATAGGTATGTTTTCCCTTCCTATCCTCAACACTGGAAAAGGAGACAGCTATAAACTGAACCATTCCTGGAATGACTAGCCCCCATTCCATTGTCAACAGAAGCTGAATATGTTTTCTGTTATTTGCATCCCAAACATTCTTCCTACACTAGGAAAAAACATATTATATTCAACTACTTGAACAATGTAATTATTCAACTTATTTAAATGACTTGAAGAATCTATCATTCAATTATGTTTTGAAAAATGCTAAGTAGAAGCAATTATAACTCTTCATTTGAAATACTTACCCCTTCAATGTTTTTCTGTTGTTGTAGAGATAGTGTCTCACTCTGTAGGCTAGATTGGTCTGGAAGTCATGGTGTAGCCTTGACTTCAAAGCTATCCTCAGGCTCAGCCTCCTGAGTGATGAAATTACAAGTATGAGCCATCTATAATATCAGGCAACTATTTTATTTTTACAAACTGAGACACAATTTAAACAAAGTAAAATGTTCTCATTTTATTTTTTTAAAATCCAGTGAGCTGTAACAGATACAAGCAATCACTAATAAGATGTGGAATTTGGTCATCACATCTAGAAAGCCCCATCTTGTACTTGTTTAATCTCTGTGTTGTACCCAGAGGCTACTACACTACTGCTATCATTTCTAACACACCTGACTACTTCCTGATAAAAGGAAAAATTCAGTTTTTATTCTTCTGTTTGGATTCCTTCAAGGAATGTAACATAATTGAAATTCACACATGTGGTTTCATGTGTCTATATTTATGAGAAGTATTTCATTGTATAGACATGCCATAATTTGTTTATAATTTACTTGTTGTTGAATAACTGTTTGTTTATTGTTTGTTTTTCTCTGCTATAATGAAAGCTGCTATACACAAATGTATGTCAGTGTTTTGACTAAAATGTTTTAGTTTTCTTAGATAAGTAGCTGAATGAAATGTTGAGCAATGTTAGTAACATATGTTAACTTTATAAGAAGATGATAAATATCTTTCAACTTGACAATTATTTCATTCAGGCTATATATTTCATGAGAGCTCAAGTTATGTGATTTCTTCTCGATTATCAATTACTTGAATGTTATCCATACTCTTGGTCATATAGTGACTCTTTATTTTCTATTTAATATATATATTTCTACTGTAAGATGTCCTGAACAATTTTGCTCATAATTATTGACCATTGACAAATCATGCCACCTGAACAGTCTGCTCAAGTCTTTTTCTTACTGTATTTAGCCTGTTTGTCTTATCATTAATTATAAGGAATTATTTATATGCTCTATAAAAGGGTTGTTTGTTAGTTATATATAAAATAAACATTCCTTGTCCTTGATATATGTCTTATATTTTCTTCTCTTAAGGAAAATATCATTCATGGATAGATAGAAAAATAGATGAACGATTTGTTAAAAAATGTTCATTAAGTTACCATTTCACAAATTTTTGTTCTTTACTTCCCTCCATTTAACTAATAGTTTATTAACCACACACCAGTAACTATATTCTAGAACTTAATGCTCTTAAATTACTTTGGTAAAATTTAGTAAGAAAATAAATGATTTATATGCTACAAAGGATATAATATGAATGTGGATATGCAATTTATTTTTCCAGCAAAGTCTGTAGAAGAGACTTCCCTTCATCCATTGAATAATTTGCACATCCCTATCAAAAATCAGCTGCCTAAGCTATGAGTTACATGATCAATGGATCCAGTTATCTAATTGTCTTTTCTGACATTAATAGTATAAAATTTTCTTTCATGCCTTCCTATGAAAAATACTGAAACAGGATAACATGAATCCTTAAATGTTGTTCTTTGCTTTCAAGATTATTTTGACTCCACAGCTTCTTTGCACTTTCATGTAAAATTTAGAAAGACTTGGACAATTTCTCCAAAAATATTATTCTACATTCATTATTTGCATTTAACATTTGAAACAAATTTAGAGAAATTACTTTTTAACATTTTGACTGTTTTAAACCATAGTAATGTTATATTTTTGCACTTAAATATTTTATTTACAATCTCTTAGAGGCAGTTTCTCATGTCTTTCACTATTTCAAAGTTTTATTCAATGTATCTGTATTCATTTTATGGTTTTCTCATACTGGTATGAATTATTTCTTTTTCATTATCGTAACAGTGTTAATACATAAAAGTTAAGCTGAGATTTGCATATGTGCATTTATTCCAAAAATATGTTAAACTCATTCATTATTTCTAGTTGTTTTGGGGAACATTACTTAAAATTTTCTGCATAGATATTCATGAGTGCATTAGAATATTGGTTTCCATTTTTCCTTTCTGGCCTCTGTGTTTTCTATTTAATTTGCTTCCCTTAGACATCAAGTGTAATGCAAACAGAGGTGTGAAATCTGACTAACCTTGTTTTTCCATAAATTTTTGAACTCTTCAGGAAAGACCCCAAGTTTTCACCACTTATTTTGATACTACCTCTGTGTTTTATGTTTCATTTTGTGGACATGCACTTGTGTTTCTAATTTGCTGAGACTGTGCATCAAGAATCTTGAATTTTTAGTCTTTATTTGGTGTCTATTGATATATGCTTTAAAATGTTGATTAAACAATTCATAGAATAGAGACAAGAAGAAACTTACCTTTATTGTTGCCTATCAAATTACCATAGTTTTGTTTTTACATAATCGAGTTTCCAAGTCCTTTTACATTTAAATGGAAATTCACTGATAATTAAAAGCCTCAGACTTTATATAATCACAGAATTAGAATAAGAAAATCAAAATAGTGAAATGCTAAAAACAGTTTAATTAGAAAATTACTGATTCCTTTAAACAACCAAAATTCTCAGTACTTGATTAGAATCACTAATGGTCATTCTTTTATTCATTGATTCAATCAAGAAAAATATACCAACTACTTGTAAGATTTCAGGAGCAAATTATTGTGTGTATATGTACACACACACACATGCATATAGACATAGATATACACAGAAAGATATAGATATGTGTGTATGTGTATATACACATAGAGAAAATACTTCCATGATGTGCAACAAAATAATAGTTACTATTGTCTATAGTGGTATTCTATTTGTACTAAAATGTGATTTTATTTGTACGTTAATAAATAAAGTTGCCTAGGGGTCAGAGCTATTAGCAAGCCATAGCGAAAGCCAGGGCGGTGGTGGTGCACGCCTTTAATCCCAGCACTTGGTAAGCAGAGCTAGGTAGATATCTGTGTGTTCAAGGATACAGCTAGCATTGGAGACACACGCCCTTGATCTCAATACCAACCATAGAAGACTCGGGAGGTCTGTACAGAGAGACTGTGACGAGACAGCCACGTAGTTAGTTTATAACCAATGAGAAGGAAGAAACAGGACTCCTTATAAGACAACCGCACAGGAAGAAACTCCCTTTTCGGAGAGCTCTCTTGGCGGGAGAAGCTAGCTGGCGGAAAGCGGGTAAGCTTCTGGCTCTGACCTCTTGGGCTTTCACCTTTACATTGGCTCTGTGTTTCTTATTTAATAAGGTGGTCGGTTACATCTACAATTGTCACTAAGTGATATGACCCAACATAACTGTTTTCTTCCCTAAATAATTGTATTTTCTATTCAGAAAATGACCATCAAAATCATCAGTAATTTTTGATAACTTGAAGAAGTTATTTTTTTTATTTCACCCTGATGAAAACATAGATTAGCCTCTGAATCCTGAGAGATGTGTCCATATGGTACATATTGTTAAGTTGCTGTGTGCACTTGGATAGGCTCTGGAGCTGCTCATTTAAAGTCATCTAGTACAGCATCCATCATGTTTATGCTACATAGCACACCAGTTTGTCTCTCACACATATTATTAGACCTATCAGTAAATTAAAATTTCAGTATATGATACAAAATTAAGGAATAGATGTTTATAATGCCCAATGACTTTTTTGTTGCCTACTTGTAGTCAAGTATACACAGCTTTATATATTTGTAAGTGAAATAGATTTTCAGTAGAAACAACTCACAAGGATTGTTCCCTGCACCTGACTATTTGGATTGATTGTTTCTAATCCTTATAGGCTTGGTCCTCAGCTCAGTCCACTCGAAGTAATAAATAGCATTAGAAGTGTCAAGAATATTTAACAACCATTTATTCTTTCAACAAAGAGTTAATGTGTTTCTGGAAATATTCTCAGTGTTGAAGATGCACTACTGAGAAGCATAACCAAGACCCACATTTCTACAGAGCTTCTATTCGACTGGGAATAGTGTTAAGAAATAAACAAAAGGATCAATTGCAATTCATTCCAAGTGCTAAGAAGGGAAAAAATAGGTACTTGAAATTGCTATCCTCTCTAGATGGCTTGATCAATACAGGTCTGAGTGATGGCATTTAAGAAAAATGGTAATAAGAAAATTCAGGCATGGAAAAACCTGAGGGAGCATTCTGGGAAAAAGGAGCACCAAGCACAACAACACTGAGGTGAAAAAGAGGTCAGTTTGTTAAGACATAGAAACAAGGCTAATGAGTCTGAAATCTAATGCATTATGAATAGCCAAAGAAAAGCAGTATAAGAGATGAAAAGATGTAGACTCTATACAATTCTCAAAGCTACAGTAGTTTATGGCAGAATGCCTTGGCAGATCACATAACTTCCTTGAAAATTCTTCACAGAATTGATCTCTCTCAATCCTTCTTAGTGTAACTCTTCTTCATATTCATTTGGAAACTTCTAATATAATAGTACAAAGAGATGACAGAGGGCTGTACTCATTCTAAGGTGGCTTAGAATTAAGGGGCATGTGACATTTGGAATTCAGGGGGTTTGCTTCATAACTGTTCTCAGTTATGTACTGTGTTATAGCTCCCACACCAAAACCTGAATGTGATTTGCTGAATCCCTTCACTCTCCTTTGATCATCACATACAGATGATTTCAGCAATAGCCCAAAGTCAATCACAAAGAGTAGTTTCCATGGGACAGTGCTGTGAAGGGACTTTAAAGTGCTGGAAGCACTGAAATGAGAGAAGAGTGAAGAAGAATTGGTACTCAGTCAGAAGATACCAACCTGGAAAGTACATTTAGCAAGATGGGAGTCAGTGTACTTTCTGCTTCCCATTGTAAAGGGACGGTTCAAGCTATCACAACCTTTATTACTTTTCTGCTGCCCTTATAACAGATTGATAATAGTTCATGTTACAAAACAAGGAAAAATTTATTATCTTCACAGCTCTGGAGATCAGAAGGCAGAAACAGGTCTAACTGAACTAATTAAAGTTCTAGAGGGGATACTTTGAATCTCCAAGGAAGATATTCTTGCTTCTTCCAATTTCTAGAGCATGACCATAAGCCTTAACTCTAAGACTATTCTTTCATCCTCAAACCTAGCAATATTGTAGAGAGTCTTTCCTATGTTGCCATCTCTGGTTTGCTTTCTTCCGTCTCCATTTCCCACTTGTAAGTACTAATGTCATCCCACCGAGCCCACATGGATAGCACAGGATCGCTTTTCCTTCTCAAGAGCAGTTGATCAGCAACTTTAACTAGCATGCCAATCTCTATCACCTCTTGCTGTGCAATCAAAACATTCACTGTTAGGGACTAGGATGGAGCGATCTTTGGGGAGATATCATTCTGCATATAGCACCACACTACTTGGAGAGTTCAGAAATTCTTAACACACAAGAGGAATTTTTAAGTTGCTGGATTATAGACATATGGTTAGGTATTTGCAGTGTAGTTTCTTCTCTGGGGTCCATGGCCTAATTAGGGACAGGTATTTAGCTAGGTTTGTAGTATCAGGAATAAATTACTTCCTACTAACCAGTCCTTAAGTACAATTATGTGACTGTTAGTTACTCGCAACCTGTAATTACCACTATTGTACCACTGAGTATATCTTTCCATGCTGGTAGTTGTTGTGGTTAGTAGGCCCTTACATCTTGGAAGGACTAATAATTGTTTTCTTTTTTCTCTTTTGGAAGCTTGCATCAAAATTTTAGATACTATGAGAGCTTTTCCTGAGAGAGGAGAACTCTAAGATGAGCAAAACTTCAGAAAAGAAAAAAATTATTAATGGAACTTTATACCTGAATTTATGGAAATTGAGTCAGTGTTTTCTTTCATAACCACTACAAAGCATATAAGCTTAGTATATTAAATCATAACTCCTTTGGGACAAAGGATGACATCATTTAATTTTATGAAGCTTAACTATGAAATCAAAGTACTAAGGAAAGATGATTGTCTTTAACATATGAGTCAGTTTGTCTTAATTATTATTCAGCTGAAAATTATGAAAGCAATGTCTTCTGGAGTTAAGGATTTCCCTAAAAACTTCCCCTCTAATAAATACATTTCAACAAACACCTGCCACTTTGGAAGAGACTAGAAAACCATATCCTTAGTATTGGTTTTAAGTTGGCTTCATGGCACACTGCTTTCTTTCGGATTCTCTTTGCTGTTTTCCTATGCTGCAAGTATGAGTGTAGATATGAAAACCTCAAAAAATACATTCAGCTCTTCCGGGTTAGCTTTAGACAGGACAGAAATATGGGTGAAAAAATGAATACCCATTGCTAATATTTGATAATGGTTGGAAATATGAATAAAAAATAAGTACAAGAACATTAAAACATAGATAAAGCCTCTGAATGCTTATATTCCTTCAAACTGAGGATTACTTTCAAATATTTGACACCTCTACTAAGTACTGATAGACATACAATTATGAGAAAAGTAAAACACATTGATAATAGTTAAAAAAAGGCATCTATTTTCCAGTTTAAAATAAAAGCTCTAAGATTATATTCATAGATAAGGTACAGTGTGATATAATACTGTCACACTGAATCTGCATCATATTAGAGATTATAACTATTACTCAGGCATACATAAGAGCATCAGAGATAAAATTATCAGTTAGTAATATTTTACCAATTTTTTTCTCATAAACTATAACTAGATTCAATGACTCTTAGAATTACATAGTCTGCTATTAAAATTATATTGAACTATATATATATGCCAAATTTTGTGCTTAAAATACCTTCCTGAATTTCTTTCTCAACCCCTTACTACCTAGAAAAAGTGTCCTGATTGAATATCTCTAAATCTCATAGATTTTATAAATAAAGTTGGAATGATATAAAATGAAGATGTTGCTCTTTTGTTTCTTGTCCCTCTTTGCCTCCTCTTTCCTTTCTTGCCTCTTCTTGTCCCCACTCCAACATGGCCTTTCGCTCTTTCACTCTCTCCCTCCCCCAATAAACCTCTTGCACTTAAAAAAAATTAAAATGAAGATGTGGGCAAAGATTAGATAAGATAATGAGTATAAAGTCTCTTCCACACAATGCTTAAGAAATGAAAATACTCTGTGTTTCTGTGGTTCTGTAACAAAAGCATCTTCAGTTCGATACTTTACAGCACTGAAAAATAAATGCCCACCAATAACTCCCCCCAACATCTGTACCTTCCCTTCTTCATCTGGGTGCTTCTCTGTCACCTTTCTAGGCTCAGGTTGGATTGAGTATCCCTGTTATCTTGTCTGAGTAACTCTCAGTGCTTCTGTGTCCACCCAACTGGGTCTGTAAACCAGACTACTTCAATGATTGTCTAACAAATTCCCTCTGTGTGACTTAAGCTTCCCCCAATATGTCTAAAGAGAGAAAATCTCAATGAACAATTTAGAAACTAAAGGATTCTTAAGGCATTGGCTTTGAAGTTGATAAGCTAATTTTCTTTACAATCAATTGGTTAAAGTCATAACATCAGCATAGCTTAAGAATATAAGGAATAATTCACATTTCTAATTGAGGGGTATGGCAATTTATACCCCTTTTTAATATAGCTTAATTTTCCCTCTAGTTATTTAAATGATAAGATAAAAGGGTAGATTATTGAATCTACTTTTATAAAGGTACTACTTGTTTTAAATATTTTACATTAGATTGACTTTTTTATATTTTATACAAATTTTGTATTAGACTCGTCAAAATAGGATAAATAATGAAATTTTTTAAAAACATTTTAAAGTCACTGTTTAGGTGTGATCATGATTTCCTGTAGATAATTTTTGGGTGGGGGTAAATGCTGAAAGATCAGAGAAACAGAACAAGCCACAGCTAACCTTACCTGACCAATTCCTCAGCTGATCTTGTTTCCTCAGACTGAAAGCCTGAGTCCTCATCTGAATGGATCTTCAACTGTACTGCTGCTAAAAGCCTAAAAGCTTAAAAAAGACTCTAGTTCCTGGTCCTCATGCCTTATGTACCTTTCTGCTTCCTGCCATCACTTCCTGGGTGTTTCCAGTGTGGCTTTGAACTCACAGAGATCTGGATGGATGTCTGTCCCCGGAATGCTAAGATTAAAGGTGTGTGTGCCACCATTTTCTGGCCTCTATGTCTATATAATGGCTGTTCTGTTCTATGACCCCAGATAAGTTTATCAGTGTGCACAATATATTGGGGAACACAGTATCACCACATTTAAATCCTTCTCACAAGCAGAAATATACATACTCTATGTTATTGCCTAGGACTGTTATTCTGTCTCACAGCTCTGAAGGCTGAAAGGAAAAGTAAGGTTTTAGTAGGGCACACTTCCTCTGAAACCCAAAGAAGAGCATCATGTTTTTGCCCTTTCTAAAGCATGAACTTCACAGAAATCTACAGTATTTTTTTTTTGTATAAAAGTTTTATCCCATCTGTCTTCATCATCCATGACCATTATTTCCATACATATTCCTTGTCTTAAAGACAAAACAATTCTTCTCTTAATATATCTGTAATAACCTTATTTCTAAATAGAGTCACACTCTGAGGTCCCACTAATTAAGTACTCAATTTAGCTTGTAGTAACCTGTAATTCAACCTCAAAACCATGCCTGCCCTGGTCCTTTCAGAGTCTGATTCCATCATTCATCAGATATAGTCTCTATATTGAAGAAAAAATGTATCAGGGCTGAATCCTTCAGTTAACTTGAAATCTTTATGTGCCATTCTGTGAATGTGTTTCTGTCCTTTCTGTTTGCCTGGTTTTTTTGTTTTTTGTTTTTTTTTAAAAAAGATAGTTCTATCATCAGGACAGTAACTATTCGTACTCTTACCTAAAGTTCTCAAGAATAACTGTAGAATGTTCTTAGTATACCATAGACTGGGATGAGGAAGACAAAGGATATAATATCTCATGTTCTGTTCCAAACTGCTTGCTTCCATTCAACACTTTAGCTCAATGATTCATATAAGTCAAGAGTGAAAACTCTACACAGATTTCTTTCTTCTACCTGCTTTTACCTGTAATATGTGTAGAATATGTACAGAGAAGACCTTGTCCACCCTAGGAAGCTCTTTTTTATTTAAGGTACTGTCTTTCCATTAATCAAGACTTCCACTGTCTCTGCTACACACATATGGGCAATTAATTAATTCAAATAAGTTGTGGATATGAATGTTTTCTCTTGCTGGATTCAGATGCATTTGTAACCAGTGCTTAGCAAATCTATATTTTTAAAACAGAAGACACAGCACACAGGGAGAAAATAGAGTTAGGGTCACATACCAGATACTGCAGGTAAATTAAGAGGATATGAAAGATACAAAGCACTCATTGGTCCATATCAATTATGACACTTGGCTTGGCATTCCTAAGAAATTTCTCCTGTATTGAGGGCAGAAATGTCCCTGAACAAGGGCCAGTTTTTTCATTGATACTGTTTTTCTTGGATTCTTCATTCCAAATTCTGATTCATGTTTAAACTCAGTTTCTCAGACTTCTTTTATTTATTTTTAGTTTATCTGAAACTTTCAGTCAAGAATGGTCCAATTCCTTACGGTATATGAGTTTTATATTCATAACTGTCAGGTACACCACATTTGGCAAACTCAATTCTTCAGAAGTCTCATTTGAGTCAGTCTCCTCTTTGTTTTTAGCTGAGTCAGGGTGTTGTGAGATGGCATCCTTAAGTGACTCAGAAGCTTTTTTTGTTTTATGAAGAGTCTATGAGCCTGTGCATAAATATTGCTAAAATCTTACAGACTCATTCTGAATTTAATTTTGTTTTGTTGGTGACTGACATAACCTGGGATTACCCCTTAGAACTCAGGCACTTTTTATTTCGAGATACTTGATACTGTCCTAAAATACTATCCTGGAATCTCACTAGTTTCTTTATTTTTTTGCTCAATACTACATAGTTCTTACTATATTTCTTATAAGATGACAAAATAATCCAGTTGGGACTTCTAACATTCTGCCTCAAAACAGATCTAATCTTAGTAAAGTACATTTTCAATCCTCTAGACAGTAACATGAAACTTCTTTCTTTCAGTGTATAACTGCTTCACTATGTGCAGAAGATACGAATATAAAGTAATTATATACCTAAATTTTTATCATATTTTGAGATGAGAAAATGATGTTTTCTGCTAACCTAACTGCCAAATTATAAAATAAAAGCATCTCAAGAAAGGTTAATCTCCATTTCTACAGATTGATCATGATATCTAGGGAAAATCCTATAGATTACCTTAGACTTTTCCAAGGTTTGGATGTATTGAATAAATAAGGTATTTAGTCATGTTTTTCTAAAATCAATAATTATAATTCCATAATCATACAATAATGTAAATAGTTATTTTCTGTCTTAATCCCTAGACATTTAAAGATATAGTCTCAAAAGTAGACACAAGATAACACAATATTTTTTCATCATATAGTTATATATGATATAGGATGATGATGATGATGATGATGATGATGATATCTGACATGATAGGAATGAGTACCATGTTCTAGGAACTTTTTCTTGTATATTTCACTAACCATTAATTGTACTGCAACTTAGGAGGTAGGCATTATTAATATTGTCTACATTTACCAATTGTAAAACTGAGCCAGCTGGGTGGTGGTGGTACACACCTTTAATCCCAGCCCTTGTGAGACAGAGGCAAGTAGATCTCTATGAGTTTGAGGCCAACCTGGCTTACAGGGCAAGTAGAACAACCAAGTAAAGCTAAGGCTACATGGAGAAACCCTGTCTTGAAAAACAAAATAAACAAACAAAAACACTGAGCCACCAGTTTCATGGTCTCCTTTCCATTACTGTCACAAAATACACTGTTAATAAACAACATGGGAGCCAGACATGGTAGCACATGCCTTTAATCTCAGCACTTGGGAAGCAGAGGCAAGTGGATCTTTGTGAGTTCAAGGATGGGCTCCAAAGCTACACAGAGAACCCTGTCTCAAAAAAACAAAATAAATAAATGAATGAATGAATGAATGAATAAATAAAAATAAACAACGTGGAGAGAAAAGGTATATTTCAGCTTTCAATTACAGTTTCCAGTAAACTGTAGAGAATTCACAGCAACAGCAGCTGGAGGTGCCTCATCACATTGCATCCACAGTCAAGTGCAGAGAGAAATGAATGCATGTACACATGCCCACTTGTTTGCTTGCTGAGTTCTCCACTTTCATGTAGTTCGGGACATATGCCTAGGAAATGGCCCCACCCACCAAGAGTTTAGGTTTTCCTGCTTCAATTGACATAATTAAGACAGTCCCCCACAGAAATGCCCATGCCTACATACCAACCAAGCATAGACACCACATTTTAAAGATTCATTTTCCTGGTGATTCTAAATAGTGTCAAGTTGACAATTAAAGCTAACCATCACAACAAGGAGCTCCAGGCATGTCAAAGGTTACTCAGATATTAAATTGCAAAACCAAGATTTCAGCACAAATAATGTAGGTAAAGAGTTCACAATTATAACAACTTTTGCTTAGTAAAATGTATATGACAGTAAAGATTTCAAAAATTAATAATGATCAATATTCTTCCCTCTTTTGAAGTTTATGACTGTGGTAGTTTGAATGTAATTGACCCCTGTAAGTTCATAGTTGTAGTTGAAATTTTTTTGGACCACCAACCAGCTCCCAAATAAAGACATTGAGACTTATTATTAACTATGAATTCTTAGCCTTAGATTAGACTTGTCCCACTATCTCTTTTAACTTAATTTAACCTGTTTCTATTCATCTACATTTTGCCTTGGGACTTTTTACCTTTCTTTCATTTTGTATGTCTTACTTTCTTGCTTCTTATGTATCTGGCTGACTGACCCCTGGTGTCTTCCTAGCATCTCTTTTTCTTTTTTCCCCAGCTTAAATTCCTCCTCCTACTTACCCTCTCCGCCTGGAAATTCCGCCTATAATTCGTCCCTCACTATTTGCCATTCAGCTTTTTATTAAGCCAATCAGGTGCCTTAGGCAGACAAGGTAAAACAGCTACATATCCTTACATAATTAAACAAATGCACAGTTAATCAAATATTCCACAACACATACAGAGTGGCACTATTAGGAGGTGTGAGTTTATTGGAGTAGGTATGACCTTGTTGGAGGAAGTATGTTCCTGTGGAGGTGGGCTTTAAGGTATCACATATGCTCAAGCCACACCCAGTGTCTCAGTTCACTCCCATTGCCTGAAGATCAAGATGTATTAATTCTCACTTTCATCTCCAGCAACATGTCTGCCATGTCAGTCATGATGATTATGAACTAAACCTCTGAAACTGTAAGCCACCCAATTAAATGTTTTCCTTTATAAGAGTTGCAGTAGTCATGATGTATCTTCACAGCAATAGAAACCATAACTAAGACAATGGCCATAGGTACCACAGGAAGAACACACCAGTGCCACAAATATTGTGTATACAAATATTGTGTATTTCCCATGCCATTGCTGGGACTAATGTCACATGCCTTTGCTGCTGGCTCCATGAAGCAGCAACATGTGAGTATACACCATCACTAAGACAAAGTGACATGTGGAATTTGTCCACCATATTGACACTAGGAGGCAGCTGTATGCTGTTTTTTTGGGTTATGAATAGCTTTTGAACTGTCCATCCATTGGTCAGCATGTAATGGACTATATGCCACAAGAACTGAGAGGAGTTGCTGCCAGCCCCTCACTACTAAGGTTCCCCGAACACCTCTTTGCTGACAGTAGGACTCATCATGTAATGTTGGGTGAATGACCACTACACACCCATGCTACCAATTCTATCTTCTATTGGATAAATATGTAATATGTACAGTGTAGCTATAGTGGTCACCACACTTTTCTGATCATTAGAGTTTCTCCACCCTGTATGGTACCTGAGATGAATGAGGAATGGGTTTCTTTAATTATGCCTTGGCACACATGGTATCCCAAGTCACTCAGTAATAATAGAATGTATGGGCACTGTGGTGCAAAAATAGAACCAAGGTCACACTTGCATATGAAAACCAGTATCCCAAATATGTCCAAGGAAAGGCCATTCACCGAGAACCACTTTTTGAAAGTTATTTAGATGTTGGGTAGATCAAAATTCAAATCTCATAGTAGAATAAAAAATGTAAAAAATCATAATTTAATGATACTACAAGACAGCACAATAAAATAAATATTTTAAAGAAAAAATAAGTAAAAAAAAAAAGACTGTTCATTAGAAGCCAATTATAGTTAAGTATTAAGTACAAGGATTCAAGAATGTAGAAAGTATGTCATTATGTTCCAAGAATACCTGGAGTTTGAAATTAAGATAAAATTAATATGGATGAAATATTTTAACTGTCTTCAAAATGACTAGAAATTTGCAAGGCTTAAAGGGTTAATAACTTTTCAATAAAAATATGAAGACAGATATTAATCATTATATTTCAAGAGCAAAATATTAGAAATGACTACATATCATTGCATATGTATCTATTTAAAAGATGTCAGATAACAATTTTAAGTGAAGCCTCCCAAACTAAGAAATTCCAGGAATAATTATAATGTATTTTACAAACTTTTGAAATAATGCAATAAAATTGAATATTCATTAATTATATAAATTTAGAAATAGACTGGAAAAATCATAAAATGAAATTGTGTTTGTATTTTATTATTTTATTTACTCTTAAAATTTATTAAAATATGCAATTATTTTTTGATTCATCTTATTATTTATACTAGAATACTGACTGGTATAATGCAACATTTTCATATGCATCCCTTAAAATTAAATGCTTTTTATCTATTATGATGTGTATGAACTTAAAACTATGAGAGTCATATAGATGATATGAGGTATGGAAAGGCTGGAGAGAAAAATCACAATAGAAAAAGGTAAAGAGATTATATCATGAAAATATGGTATGAACTATGATAAAGCATGATAAGGTAATGAAAAAACAGCATTTCTGCTGGATAAAAATCATGGAAACTGTGACTTTAAACACAATATCTTACACCATACTTGTACATTTTACAAAGATCAGGCATTAAGCCCTAATGAATTCTAAGTATGATCTGTGAATTTCTTTAAAGGTACCAAGGTAAACATGATCATGCTTTTGGGAAGGGTTTTGGTATATCTCATTTCAGCCATCCAAGGAGGGCAACTCCAAGTCTATTTTGGAGTATGGTTCATTATTTGCCACACAACAGTAAAACTCAAATTCAAGGCATTTATCTATACAATACTAAGGTGATATCACCAAAATTCTCCTTGCAGTAGGGGGAAAATTAACAAAATAGATTTTTGACAGACCCAAGAACTACAAAATAGCCAACAGATATTCACAGGAAAACTGCAAGTCAAGTCAATGACAACTGGCTTCGGTGGGAGGAGTTTTGTTTGCCATCAGCAGCTGCACGCAGTTAATATGGAAATAGGTCAGTCTGGAACACACTGAGGAGGGAAAGCATGAGCAAAGAGCTTTATACTGAGAAGAAGTCAACTCTAAGCATTCTTAAAAGGCCAGCAAACCTGTATCAAAGTTCTTGAATTCAAATGAGTATTTTTACATGAGCTCATGCTTGTTGTCCTCTAATGAATGAGATACTGAAAGTCAAGACAACTTGAGAAAGATAAAGAAATGAATGTGTAATTAATACCATACAATAGACAGTGCATATCCTCAAAGTCCTTTTAGTCTTAACAGTAATAATTTTATAGTTATTGTAGTATTGTTGTTCTGAAGTGGATTATTATTCTGAAACTCTTTGTAATATGAAATAAAAATATTAAAAAACCAATAGCCATATGATATTTAAAATCTACAATAAGAACATCTGTGAGATTGAAAATTTTTCGTGTGTGTGTGTGTGTGTGTGTGTGTGCGCGCGCGCGCGCAAAATGACTATAAAATCTGCTTAAGTTTATCACAATTAATCCTGACTTGCTGACAGTGCCAAAACTAGGAGTAAACGTATCTAAACCAACATATGGTCTCAATTTCATTAAGGAATAGTCTCCTTGGGAACATGACTTATTCCAAGTAGATGAAAAATACATTCAAGCTGGATAATTGGCATAAACTCGCAACCCTGGCACTTGGAAGGTGAACCTGGATGATTGTGTTGGAGGACAGCAGGGGCTTAAAGTATTACTGATAAATCTAGTAATATATGATCGCAAAAATAGTAATAAAGACTGTAAGAATATTTTTAAGTATATTGGAGCCAAAATAATGAGGTTCTGCTCACCCCAAAGGGAACAAACTAAACATTAACATAAGAGCAAACTGTCAAAATCCATTAAATATATTAAATCTGTCTACTTATTAGAATATCAAATCTCTTACAACCTTAAAGTAGTAAAAGAGACCATACATTTATAAGTATTCAAAGAAAAATCATTAAAAAAATTGGTAATACTTCTATCAAATCTGTATTATTAGGTAATCTAAAAGACTATGTAAAAGATAAGAAAATGTTTCTCTATAAATTATCACAGCAAATAAATGAAGAAAGTGAATTTGATATACCATGATTTGATAAAACTTAGTAAATTGATAGATCAAGTCAATGGCTTCTGAAAGCCCACATAAAATGAGATATCAGACATTAGGTCAGAATTGTAAAGTAGAAATATATGTATTTTAAAATCCTTTAGTAAGCACATTTAAAATGTATTAGTACTTAAAACACAGTATATATTCTACATAATAGTCTATTTCAAAGCACATATGAATTTATATTTCCAGGACTCACTTTTCCATATATGATAGATGCCACCATATTGAACAATGCCATAACTGTATTGTAATCCAAAACCCTAAAAGAAGTATTATTAATAAAATTCAGTGCTAATCTAATTGAGTATTTAGAACAATATATTTAGAAAATATAGAAGAACAATATAGTGGTATCATGTAATTGAAATGCCTTACTCAGCCTTGATGCAGGAGGGAGGGGCTAGGTCTAGCCCCAACATGGTGTAACAGCCTGTGTTGACTACCCAAGGGAGGCCTTACTTTCCATTAGGAGGGGATGGGGTTGGATGGGGGTAGGTGGAAGGAGTGGGAGAAGAGGAGGGAGAGGGAATGGGCTGGTATGTAAAAGTAAAATCTTTTTTTAATGAAAAAAATATATATGTATATATACATATATATAAATCCTTAACAGGCATATTTTCAGACAACCTCACAGAACAAGTGCTATGACCTCTTTAAGAGGTAAAATTCAAGTAAGGAGAAACACATAGAGACAGAGTAGTTATTTCAATGAGATACAAAGACATTTTCAAAAATGCAAGCCTAAAACCTAAAGCTTTCTGAAACCAGATGTACTTCCTCTCCCCTCCCTGACCGAAATAGCTAAATCACAATGAAGAAATAGTTTTAAGACATTCGTGATGGAAGCAGTGCCATCAATGAAGATTCTGTTGACAAAAAGATTGGCATTTCACGAAAAATCTATAACAAAATATATGACAAATTTCTTGAAGAAGAAAAATACCCAAACTTACTAAAAGAAAAGCCAGATAGTTCAATGACATTTAATGAAAATAAATTTGTACCTAATACCCTTGTATGAAGGTAATTCCAGACCTATACAATTTCAGCGAAAAATTCCATCAAGCATTTTTGAAGAAGCAATATAAATTTAATAAATCTCCTCCAGAAAACTGAAGAATAATAAACATTATTTTAATTAATTCTATGAGACTAGAACTTCCTGTCAAGACAAGAAAAGTAAATTGCAAGAAAACTGTAAGCACGGAAGGAACAAGGGCATAGTAGAAATTGTCTTCTAATTTTTTGAAAATTATTTTATTAACCCTGGAAACAAAACCAAGAATTGGCAACTGAAAGCCCCTGAAATTAAATAGGTTATGCATAAGAAGTTAAACTACTGAGTGAAGAATTAATGAGAGGAGAATTTATTTTGTGCTGTACATCTGACAAGGGATTGCTCTCTTTAACATAATAATAACTTAAAATCACCAACGAACCCATGGATCCAATCAGTAAACGGACTAGTGAGCTGAAAAGGTAGTTCTCAATTGATGAAGTACAAATGTACAGTTATAGCTCGATGCAAACTAAAACTGCATCAAGATTCCATTTCTCCTCAGTCACAATGGCTATTATTAAGAAAACAAGTACAACACATGCTGTTGAGGATAGATGAGGATCAGAATCTCACACATGCTATTGGTGAAATGTAAATCAGTAAACTAAGTGTGGAAATCAGCATGCAGGTTCACAAAAAGAGCAATACGAAACAAAAAAAAAAATAAAAAAATCACACTTACAAACAAAACTAATATATAACTCAGCTGTAACACTCGTCAGTGGTCCCAAAACTGAGGTTCCTGTTCATCAGTGGTTATTACATAACTACTCATAAGAGGCAAGTTTGGAACCAGTCTATGTATCCCTCAGCAGATAACTAGATAATGAAAATGTGGTATATAGATACATGAAAGTTTTACTTAACCAGAAAGAATGAAATTATGTAATTTACAAGAAAATGGATGGAACTGGAGATCATACAGACTAGAATGAGTCAGTATCTGAAAAGCAAACATCAGGTATTTTCTTTCATTTGTTGATCCTAGATATTTTATAGATAGGGAAAATTACACACACACACACACACACCACTCCACCCTACCCCACACCATACCACACCACAGCATGGAAATAGAAGGTAGATTTGATTGGGGCAAATCAATGTGAAGAGTGGTTACAGTGGAGTGTGAATATGGATAAATTGTAAGATAAAATTTCTGAATTAAAGCTAAAATAATCCAGTGGCCTAATTTTCTCAGGAACATCACTGCAAACATTTATAACTGTTAGCAATGCATACGGGGTATGCATTGCTAACAGTTATAAATGCATAGGTAACATGAGGCAGCAGGGTTTAACCAGGAACACAAGTTGATTTATCACTCAAAATACTTATCAATATACTTTACCATAGTAGAAAATGCAACCATTTTAACTATTACAGTAAATCTAAAGGAAGAATGCATCAAAATTTAATGACCAGTTCTGATTAAAGGCAATAATTAAGAATTTAAAATTTCCTAACAATCTGTGTCTAGAATTTCTTCAGCTTGATGAAGGTAATTTATGAAAAAGCTGCATCTTGGGTCAGATTTTATGGTGAAAAGATAAATGATCCCAGGAAATGACAATGATGTCTCATCATGCTACTTTTGTATCATCTTGTTGTGACAATTTTATCTGGTTCTTTTACAAGTATTGAAGTCGTAACATATTTGTTTACAAACACAAAACACATATGTTGGTGCCATCCTTGTTCAGTTCATCCTTGTATAGGCAGCCATACTGATTAGACCACATGGGTGGAGCTTCTAACATGGAAAGGGGGAATCTCAGAGACAAAATTCTTGAGGGGGCTAAGGAATACTGAGAGCAGTAGAAATAGTGTTCCCCAGGAAAGAGCCCCTCAATTGTTTATCCAATACCAGGCAATCAGCCCAGAAATCTTATATGTACCGTTTTACAGACTGAACATATTTTATTTATATATTTAGGAATATATCACAACAATTAAAGAAACAGAGGCTAGGAATTTCAGAGAGAGAAAAGGGGTTCATGGGGAGGGATACATGGAGGAAAATTTTTAAGGGGGACTGATGTAATTATATTTTTATTTCAAAAAACTAACTCAGTAACTCAATAAATAAAATCACAAGGTAGGTAGCTCAATGGGGAAGAAGAGATGAAATATATAAATACATTTTATTTTTAAAAGAGTACAAAGTCAATTTAGTAGAAAAAATGTGGCCTTTTTTTCTTGCAGGCCGCAAGAATATATTATAGAGATTCAGCTGTGTATTAAAGTATACTTTGACCGGCCAAGGGTCTGTCAAAAGGTAAGCCATTTATTATGAATATTTGGTGTTATCTTGTTGTGCCCAGATCGCGACCCCCAGAGAGACCACCAAAGACGAGCATGCCAGAATGCAAAAGCAAGGTTTAATTCTGGATATCCAATACAAGCCTAGGCAGGGACTTCTTCCAATACATCCAACGCAGTGGAGGCTGGAGGAATTGCCCGCCTGTTTGCAAGCTCATTTTTTAAAGGGAAAAATCACAAGGTTACATCATTTAGGGGTACTAGTACGGGTACAATTCTGATTGGCTTGCTTCTAGGGGCTTTCTAGAAATCATGGCTTAATCTTACTTCTAAGGGGGTGGTTGCCCGCCACCATTGCTCATTGGCTGCCCTCAGGTGGGGACATTTTTTATGGTTAGTTACTCTGGAAACCAGGGAGAGGACATTCCATGATCCAGCCGGCATTACCTTGTGACTCTGTACTTTCACACTTCCTGGTTTCTGGAATCCAACTGACTGGTTTCAGTAACTAATGGCCTATTCCTAGAAGGAGAAACCTTAGGCCTTAGTTTTTGGGTGAAAGCATTTTGGTTTTATTTCTAAGATGGCTCATTTTGGTCTCACAATCTAGCTTTTAATATTTCAGCTGTCTTCTGCTATGAAATTCTTGCATACCCAAATATTCCCAGACCATTTGGCAAACAGTTCAGCTCCTTAGACCTACTGAACTTCTAGGTAACTGACTCCCCCTCCAAGTCTAGGAGACAAGCTAGCTGGAGATGCATAGCTTTGTTTCTTGTGCAAATGAAGCTCAGACAATCCCCTTCCTCCATGCCTAGGGGCATGGCAGAGAGATTGACTGAGGACAATAGGGCGTTTTACATAACCAGGTGCAATAAGGACTGGAACAACTGAACCACATAGACAGAGAGAGGAGAGGAAGAGCTAAGGATAAGGAAGGAGCAGAGGACACAGAACCATGTGGCCAGAGAGAAGAGAGGAAGACAGAGGTTCAGTAGAGGGTAAAACAGATCTCTCCTGGAATTTATCAGGGCCAGGGGTAAGGAGCCAGGAAGGATATAGATGGGGGACAAAGGAAAAGAGGAGGAAGATCAAGTCAAAAGCATAAGAGCTTACTAAAACTATGAGGACTGGATAACTGGGCACAGAGAGGATTTGAACGTGAGGACAGGGCTGAAACTGTAGATAGAATTGGCTTAGAAGAATAAACTGAGTGGTCTAAAGAACTCAATGTATCTACATTCATTCCCGTGCCACTGGTAGTGTCCCTTCTGGACAACCTGGGATAGTATAATATTAAGGCTAGTTCTTATTAAAACTTTTTAATAAATATTATAAGCATATTCTGGTCTTCAAGCAATTTATAAGATAATAAAAAGATATCAACTTTCAAAATTCAATAGTAACAAATAAATAATAGTTTACATGTATGAATGAACATAAATAAACCCTTTGCTAGATGTGACATATACACAGAAACATAGAGTTGAAGTTAGCATTATTAGGTACTAGAGAAATATGAATTAAGAGTAAATTAATATACCTCCAACACAAATATTAGAATGGCCAAAGTGGAGATAATGGCAACATGAAATGCCAGCCCAGAGGGAGAGAAATGGAATGAACGCATTCCATTCCAGGGACATAAAGTACACCATCATCTGGATATAATTATACTGGATATAATTTGGATATATAATTAATATATCCATATCCAGTATAATATAACTATACTGGATATAATTTGGAGATTTATTAAGAAGCAAAACATAATACTAGATGTTATCTAGGTTTTTTTTTTTTTTTTACTTCTGGGTATTTGTTACAGAAAATGAAAACATACTCCCATGAAACTTGTATATATGAATGTCAATAACAACCATATTTGTAGTAGCTTCAGCCTGGAAGTAAATCAAATGCCCACCAGTATATGAGTGGATAAACAAGAGGTAGCATATGACACAATGCAATTCAACAGTCACAAAATTAAATTGACAGAAGTGAAAATGTGAGTAGATTATTATGCTCATGCTTGTGCTACACCATCAGTCAGTATCTATGGTGAGTGCACAGGGATTTGGCAGGAGAAAATATTCAGAACTTAATGTGTCATATTTGGACAATATGAGCACAAGATGGAATTAGAGATTTCCCTAATTTGTAACTTTTATTTACATATAAATTCATGGTAGTGACACAATCTGTGACTAGGGCAGGTACATGTTTGTGTTAATGTGCACTTGAGTATGTGTGTGTGAGAGTGTGTGTGTGTGTGTGTGTGTGTGTGTGTGTGTGTGTGTGAGTGTGTGTGTGTGTGTGTGTGTGTGTGTGTGTGTATGTGTGTGCACTTTTGTGCTGGTACACTGTACATGCAGATGTACATGCACATTTGTGTATTTCCGTCCATATTTGGTTTTTGATACAAGTTATCTCCTTGGTCCATATCCCACCAGGTAGGCTCCTCTGGCTGGCCAGAATCCCCAAGGATAACCATGCCTCCACCATCCTAGTGTTATGCCAAGATGCCCAAGTTTGAATGAAGGGTGTTTACTTCTTTTCTTCTAACGTGAGTTCTGGAAACCTCAGATTTTTGTGCTTGTAAGACAATGATCTATCCAGGTCCAGTCTCTGTGAAAATAAATATTGCTAGCTGAAAAACTAAAACTGAGTTTTGGTGTGGGAAGATATGCATGATTGCTGTATATGCTATACATGCATGAAGAGCCAGAGTTTGGGTTCAGGTGGCCATAGTTGCCTCCTGTAATTCTAGCAATCGGAAGAGAGAGAAGGAATCATTGGTACAAGTTGGGTGGGCAGACTAGCTCATACCAGTGAGCTTTGGATTCAACTAAGAAACCCCACTTCAATGAACAAGATTAATTCTAAAAAGACTTCTCAATGTCAACTTTGGGTCTATGCACACACACACACACACACACACACACACACACACACACAGAGTCATACATGTGTACTCCCATACATATATGTACCTGTGAAAAAATAATATTCTGAATGAAATAAAACAAACAAAAACAGTCATTTGTACAATTCCAGAGAACACTCAGCAGTAATGAGAAGCAGATTATTGGCTCCCAAGTCTGGGTGACAGGGCAGAGCAAAGGAGCAAGTAAACAAATAAAGGCACTAAGGTAAATACTGTTGAAAATATGGATTTAGATAAGCTTTTCTCCATATTAATGTTTGTTCTAGACTTACCAACAATTTCAATTTAACTAAAATTTTAATTTTTTTTCCAAAAGAGACTGAAACCAATTGAAAAATTCTACTATTTCTCCTAAATTTTACTATTTTACATTTAGATAGTCTAGATTATAAAAGTATTGTTTAATGCAAAGAATAATAACAAATTTCCTCATAATTTCCAAGATCCTATAAAGAATATAGCATTACTAATATGATTTTATAAAGTTAATAAGAAAGGATATCATACCATAGAATATTTTGATACCATAGAATAGTTAATGTAATAGAATATTTAATGACATCAGTTAGTGACTTGAATTGATTTTAACTGATGACAACTACATACAATAGTAGACAGATGGTGATTAAACCCTAGCAGAAGTATTTTGAAGAAGGATGGTTTTGCGAAGAGTTGGTAATTTTTTCCCAAAACTGAAAGGGGGTGATAATTTGTTGGCAAATAACTACTGGGTCTAAAAGATCCCCTATAAGCTTATTTATAAGTTGCTCAGTAGGTGCTGCAGTTTTAACCCTCAATTTGGCCAACCCTTGCCTGGGTTCCCCAAAATCACTCTAAATCACAATAACAAGAATGGATAATTATAAGAAATGGGGTTCTTCTTTATTAAGAGAATCTCTCTACTTTGATTGTTGTCACTACCAAATCAACTGAGAGGAACAAAATGAAGAGATGTATGTGATATACCTGGCTGGCCAATTTCTGAATGAGATTTGTAGGGCCAACTTGAAATTACATCTGTTAAAGCTATCTATACAGGCAGGCTAAGGTAGGCTTTGTGGTGTATTGCTGGACTTTGACAAGTGTTTACTTACATTTAGAACCAAATATAAAGGCAGAAAGTTGAAGCTATTGCTCATTTGGAAATGTCTAAAGGGAAGATTTTGGAGAGACTAGCCTCTGTGTAGGAACAAAAAAGTACTGACTGTACTACAGTAAGCAAAAGGGAAAATGTCCCTTGAATGACATGGGTCTGTAAGGTTGAGGTTGGGATGTGGTTGACTCCCTGTAGCTGGACTTCATAACTCCCTTTTGCAAATAGCCAGGTAATAGATCTTGTCAACAAAAATAGACCAAAGTGATGTGCACAATCTCCATCTCACTTCCTTCTGAAAAAATATCTAACTCTACCCATTTATTCTGTCCTTCCTCTATGTACTGTAAAGGTGGCAAGATCTCAAGACACCTTTGCTGTGTAAAGGTGGCCTATCATTTTATGTGTCTAGTGACTCAGTGAAGTTAAATGAGGGAAACAAGCACTCATTTTGCTTGAACTATTGAATTTAGAAGTTTCTTCATTATAGCACCTACAATCCTGGATCCTTTTAATTCAGACTCTGTAAGCTGTGGGTCAAAAAAATCTAATAGATTAAATTGGACCACTGTTGGTCAAATACAAAGAAGACATAGCAACCAGTGCTCAAAATGATATATTCTTTGGTCAGTCTGCAGCATTATATACATTTTTGAGTATTCAAATGTTCTCTGTCCTTACTTAACAAGATGGTTATAAAGTAACTCAGACTCTTTATAATGCAAACATATTTCTAGAACTGACTTGGCTTGCTTCGTAAGGTTATGAAGAATTTGAGGGGCAGAGAAGGGAGGAGACTGAAACTCTCCAGGGAGGAAACCAATCATTAAACTGAGATTTTGTGTTTGTAGAACCAAAATGTAGCTACAGGAGAATACCGCTGAGGAAAATTAAGGAAGCATCAGGCTGACTAATAAGAAGAATTTCCACCCAAATTCATCTACTAAATCAAGTGAATCTTCAGTAAATACAAACCCACATATAGCAGTCTCCCTCCTAGGAAAGCTAGCATTTTCCCACCAGGAGAATTGTTCTGCATAGCAGGCATTTTACAGGGGAGATGACAGCTTGTCTGTCTTTGCCTGCTGGGATCAGATCAAAATGTCAGCTATGCTACCAAGCAGGACTTCTCCTCCTCAGGCTAACTGAGCTGACAATTTGCCAAAAAGGAACATTCTTTCATACTATGGAATGGCAGAATATTGGGAAATTAAGTATTAGTTTAGCCAATAAAAATAAGATAAAATCCCCCTTGGTACTTGAATCAGAAACTTTAAATTCAACATAAAATTCTCCACAGTGCCAATAAGCACTTCAGCAAAAGGATATCTGAGTAGTATTAATTCTTGCTTTAGAATAATTTGTTGATTTAGTTTTAGAGGTAGTGTGTTAGTTAGAGTTACTATTGCTGTGAAGAAACATTATGACCAAAAGCAATTCTGGAGAAAAGGATTTATTTGCTTATACTTCTAGATCATAGTCCATCACAAGTCAGGGCAGGAATTTAAGCAGGCCAGAAACCTGGAGGCAGGAGCTAATGCAGAGACCATGGAGGTGTGCTGATTACTGGCTTGCTTCCCAAGGCTTGCTGAGCCTGCTTTCTCATAGAACCCAGGACCACCAGTCCAGGGACAGCACCACTCACAATGGGCTGGGCTCTTCCTCGTCAATCACAAATTAAGAAGATGCTCTAAAGCCAAGTCTTGTGGAGATTTTTTCTCAATTGAGTTTCCTTCTCTTCAACTTGTGTAAAGTCGACACGAAACCATCCAGCACAACTGACCCCTTGTCAGCTTGATAAACAAACACATCACCGTTAAGCCACAACCTTTCCTTTCTTACTCATCTCCAAGATTACAAATTAATGAATACATCACAATATCCATCAATCAGTAATTAAAAATATGCCTAAAGCTGAATCCTATGGAGACATTTTCTCAACTGAGGTGCCCCTTTCAGACAACTCTAGCTTGGGTCTAGTTGACATAAAACTATCCAGCACAGATAATAAGTCATGAACAGAGACGTTACTAATTTCCTGAAGCCTTACAGGTGTGAAATATTTTGTATCTCCAGCCATGATCTTGTTTAATCTAACATTATAATAATAGTAATTGTTTCAATGTTTGAGAATTAGTTGGTACTCGGATGAAGACTAATGCCTCACTTGTTTGTAGATATATTTATATGCAGAAACCCCTCCAATATAATTATCATTATGTTGTTATATTCAATTAGGAATAAATGCAATCATATTGATATATATCCTGTAACAATGGTACAGAAGTATTAGCTTGAAATACTAAACAGATTCTTAATTAACTCAGCACACAGAATTATACAATCTAATGTTATTGTTAACTAACATCCTTATTAATTTAGTCACTGTTACTTTGTTTTTCATAATCTTGGATTATGTATTCATCTTATAGCACATATCACTGACCTTCAGATAATAACAGTTTTTGCATATTTTCCATCATCAGTTATAAGATTAATATTGGACAATTGCAAAAACATCACTTTATCCAAAACAGGGAATTATCAGCTGGGAAGATGGATCAGGAGGTAAAATCACTTGTGAAAGAAAGAGGACCTAAGTGTATATCCCAAGCACATATGTAAAAGTCAGGCTGTCCAGCAGTTTCATGTTGCTTAACATCACAGCACTGTCACACTACCCTACCTAAAATGTGATTTATATAGATGTTGTCTTTGAGGAACATATCAGTATGTTTTCAGATAGAATGGTTAACTAAGAAAGCAATAGCATTCAGAATATAATTTTGTATTTAATATTTTTAGCCATGTTACTTAGCAAAATAAGAAGATAACACTATGTCCCATATGGAGGGAACAATAAGGATATTATTTAACTATTAATGAAGCTATAATACTGTATATTCAGTAACACTATTACCAACTGTATATCTTCCTTATTTGCACTTGACAATATGAATTTGTACAGGGTAAGAAACATAAGATGAAGAGGAGAAAATAAATCTGGGTAATGGTGTGATAAAACAGAAACCTCAAAACTGCTTAAATTTTATCCTCCAACAAAATTTCCACACACATATATATAATTGAGCATTTCTGTTCTTAATGTTCCCTTAGTATATGTTGCTGATTTAGGTATTTTAAAACTATCTTTGTAGTGCTAAGAATTGAACCAAGGCCCTTAAGTGTGCTAGACAAGTGTTCTCCCACTTGGCAAAAGTTTGGCCCAAGTTAAATATTTTCATCGGTTTATTTGAAATAAATTTTGTTCTTTTTCAAAAACATTAAAAGTAGAAAATAGAAGTGTGTAAATTATAGAATGTCTAGTCCCACCTCCTGCTTTGTTCATTATGACTGATATTTGAAATTTCAGTCCTCTCAGATTATTTTTACTGAAGTAGCTCAGTTAGATACAGCATATGGAGCCTGAGAGATTAAATTGCAGATCATACAGAGATATGTCTTTTATAGAGAATGGAAATAACTTGGGTAGTTTCATAAAACTCTTTTCAAGACAGAAGATGTAATCTTAGAAAATGGTTTGTTCTTTTTTCTGTATATAGGGCAATTTAGACATGAGGATAGTCTGCATTTCCAGGATGGGGCCATTGATTCGAGCTCAGGAGTCTCCAGAGATTTAGGGTATGACAATACTGATAAAATGGACTGGGTCTCACTTTACGTGTCATGGCTATTTTCTGTTTCTTCTCTGATGGCATTTTCCACACTATACCCTTTCCCTAAAACATGCAAAATATATTTTACCCCATTCTGGTTTAATGTAGGTGCTAAGAATTTGCTACAAGTTTTCAAAGGAAAATTGCAGTGGGACATATAGACAAAATCACTATTAATTGTCTCTGGGATTCAGGAGAAAAATTAGACTAGATTCCACAAAATAAAAGGCAGGGGAGTTTGAAGTACTAATTGAGTTAGTGGGAAGAACTGGATGGAGGCTGTTAAAAAAAAATGAAGGTGCTGGGCAGACAGTTGCTCCCAACTTGTTAAAGACTCTGTGATTGCGTCCTCTGGTTTTGTAAATTGGTCCTATCAGGGTTGGACTCTTACCCTCCCTCAGAAAGTGGGAGTTGAGAGCATTAACTTTTCAGGGGGTTATGCTTCAAAAGAAAGGGCTTTCAGGCTCCAAAGAAAGATATTCCTGTTTTATGAAGTAAACAAGTAGCTGTAAGATTTACACACAATTTGGTGAGGCTTAAGAAGAATTTACAAGTTTCAAAAATATATGCGTGAAGAAAAGTGGAAATACTAGAATTAGAATAGAGTTAAGAATGAGCCTGCTAACTGTGAAGTCATGCTGAGAGTATTGAGGTCACCGACCACAGAGCCAGTCAGCTATATTTAAAACTCCATAACCTGAAGATCAGTTAGTTAAAACTTTTAGTGTATATTTATAACTGCCATACTGTAAAATTTTTGTTTCTTACTTACACAAACAAAAATAATTAAAAATATGTTGTCTATTTTATATTAATATAGCCATTTCTGTTTTTGCTTCAAAAAGTCTGTCTTTGTTCTCTTTTTTGTATATTTATTGACTATCAAACTTTTATAAATTATACTTGAATCATATACTTTCCCCTCTTCCAATTTTTCCCAGATCCTCCTTACTTTCCTGCCCATCAAACTCTATTTCTTTTCCTCTTTTTCATGAAGAATATAAAAACAAAGAAGCAAGCCAAAAGGCAAATATACCAAACCAAAACAAGCAAAGGCAGTACACAAAGAGCATGGAGCCCATTATTTGTTATTCATGAGCATGGAGCCTGCCCTGGAGTGTGGTTGATATACTGTGTCATTTCAACAGAGAAAACGGATTTTTCCCTCTACCAGTAGGTGTCAATTACAAATAGCTTCTTGATTGGGAGTGAGATTTTGTGTCTACTTCCCCTTCTCATGCTGGTTTTGACTTATGTTCTGCAGTTGAACTGTGAAAGAGGGAAGTATTTTTTATACAACATGGAGTCTTAAAACTGGATGATGGAAGCAGAGGGTTCAATGAGATGGAACTCCACCCATTTGATTCTGTCCTTTCCTTCCAGACTCCTGAAATAGCTATATCCATCATAGAACATCTAAAGCACTGATGTAGTTCAAACAGAACTTATGGCTTTCTCTTAAAATGTGGCTAAATATGACTCTACAATCAACATTCTCTACACGTTATTTAATTAAACATAGATTCACTGGTGTTCTTTTGATATGGGAGATACACAGCACTATATCAGGTATTTTAATGGTTAGTTGTTTCCTGTTTTTTCTTTTCTCTTTTTCTTTCTTATTCTTTTTCCCTTTGTTTTTGTTTTTAAAACCTCATTAAAGCCAGCAAACTGACTCCAACCGCTCAGGAAAATGGCTGTTAGATTCACTTGGATGAGTCTAGCTACTCATTTTCCACAGAGCTATCTCCAACAGTGTTGTTCCCAGCATGCATTGGGTCTGATTCAGATTTTAAGGGCAAGATGGATCCTTAGTTTGGCTCATCCCAATTCACTCAATAGATTTTTGTTGTTGTTGTTTTTGTTGTTGTTACATAATGTCTATTTCTTTTATTATAATTAAAGTATTCCATGTCCATTTTATAAGGGTTAATGAAATGCATAAGTTAATATTTTACAGGGGCAATTCTACACTTCAACAGTTTTCATAATGTTGTTGTAAATTAAACTTCATGCTGACTGGGTAAAATCAGAAAGGTCAGAGGTGCTATTCATATCTGGTTAATTTTATTCAGAGTTCATTCATATAACTGGATCCACATTGAATGTTTCCTTAAAAGAATCTTGCACAAACTAGATTTGGTATTGTAAATATTAGATGAGAATGTGTGTTCTAAACAAAATAAAATGGGTTTTTATATGGTGATATTTGTAGGTTAATGTAATTTTACACCAACTTCCTCCAAAATAGCACTAAACTGTCAAGACACCCAGTGCCCTGCCATTAATCATTGCAAGTGCTTCCCCTGGAAAGCAAAATGCCTCCTCTAAAAATTCAGGATGAGCAAATACACTATTTTGTTTGTTTTGTCTAAGGCTTGTCTTGAATAAAATCTTAAATACTATATTTTTTCTTCTGAAGTCACCAATTATTAAAGGGAAGGTTTGCATCTATCATCATTTAGCCTTTTATTGAAAAAATGAAGACTTTAAAGAAGCATACTCCAACTTCAATCACTTTCAGGAAGAACAATCATTGTTATGCTATGCTATCATTTGTTCTTGCTGACCAAAGAGAGACGTCAGTAAATCTCCTAATACGTCACTGAACTTACAACTAAAACATCAAGTAAAAATTAGCTTCTGATTGCTTGGATGACTGTTTTTGCAGCTACTTTTAAAATAATGTGCCTTTAATTAAAATAGAATTACATCACTTCCCCCTTCCCTTTCATCCTACCAGTACCTCCCAACTACTGCCCTTTGAAACTCTCCCATGAGCCCCAAATCTTAAGTTGATATTTTCTATTTCTTTAATAATTATTGTTGCATACATATGTATGTGGGCGTGTATGAATGAATGTGTATGCACAAATATACATAAATACTACCTGCTGCGACTGTTTTTGTTGTTTGTGTGCATATGGTTTCAATGCTGACCACTCTATTGGATAACCAATAAGGCGGCTCATCCCTGGGAGTGGCTAATTTTCCTTCTTCAAGCAATAGAACCTGTGGTTCTTTATCTAATTATGGATCCATTCCACATTAACATGTCTTTTGATATTGTTATTGGTCTCTCTTGTTTATGCAGCCATTTCTAGGAGAAACTTTCCTAGCATATTTCTTGGTGTTCTGGCTCTTAGAGTCATACTGCTCCCTCATCCATAGACACAGGAGCTGTGCTATGTACACATCTATTGGGGCTGAGCTCCCCGCCATCTGTTGATCTCTGCTGTGGGTTTATGTGAGGGTCTGATTTGTTGCTGGCTTGTACACTCTAATCAGGGCTACTTTTTTTTTTAGTTTCTTAGACCAAATGATAATAACTGAAATAAAAGTTCTCATTTGTAATGAAAGTGAATTGTGCTAATCAATGAAATATTTTTCTGGCAACTGATAGGGAAAAAAGTTGGATAAGGTGAAAATGAAGGCTTGAATAAGAAAATAAAAACATAATTATATCAATAATAGAACCTTACCATGTATCAGACCTAACAACAAAGAAGACTCATGGTTGTGGTGTTTATAAATGCTGATTGATGAATTTAGGCCTTTGTCTGCAGCCAAGATTAAGGGTCACTGTTCTACAATATGGTGATAACAAACTTCTTCCTCTCAAGATAAAGTTTGAACCTGGAGATGACCACATTATCCAGTTCTGAAGAGTGAGATACAGTCTATTTTTCCTCAACAACGCTTCTGGGGAAGATTCTGTTTTTGCCCTCAAGCATAATAAGCACTGTTGTCAATGTTCCTTGGCCTCTTTCATCTTCCTTAAATGAAGATACAACAGATGAAGCTGTTGTCATCATCTCTGTGTTGAGACAGGCATGAGGACAAAACAAACGTAATAGGCACAACAAAACAGAAAAATAGAAATGATCAGTGGTCCCTATTGCACTGTCATTAGCTGAGTCAGTGCTGGAGATAACTGACAACATCCATGTTATTCTTTTTTTTTGAATTTATTTTATTTTATTTTACAATATAATTTAATTTTACATATCAGCCATGGATTCCCTTGTTCTCCCCCCTCCCGTCCCGCTCCCTTTCCTCCTAGCCCACCCCAGATTCCCATCTCCTCCAGGGCAAAGACTCCCCCGAGGATTGAGATCAACCTGATGGACTCAGTCCAGGCAGGTCTAGTTCCCTCCTCCCAGGCTGAACCAAGCATCTCTGCTAAGCCCCAGGTTTCAAACAGCCAATTCATGCACTGAGCACATGACCCGGTCCCACTGCCTGGATGCCTCCCAAACAGATCAAGCCAATCAACTGTCTCACCTATTCAGAGGGCCTGATCCAGTTGGGGGCCCCTCAGCCACTGGTTCATAGTTCATGTGTTTCCATTCGTTTGGCTATTTGTCCCTGTGCTTTATCCGACCTTGGTCTCAACAATTCTCACTCAGAGGCCCACAGAAATCCATAAAGATGCCCCCACAATAGACTGCTGGCAATGTTCGAGAAACAGCCCAAATTGACCTACTCTGGTGATAGGATGGCCAAACACCCTAAATGTCATGATAGAAACCGTATCCAATGACTGAGGGAACTGGATGCAGAGATCCACGGTCAGGCCCTGGGTGGAGCTCCGGGAGTCCAGTTGGTGAGAAAGAGGAGGGTTTATATGAGCGAGAATTGTTGAAACCAAGGTTGGATAAAGTACATTCATGTTATTCTATTTTTATGCCATATTTAGTTTGAATTTGAGCCAACAGTTGTCTGTCTACCCCTAAAGGAATAGGCAACACAAGCTGTTTATGATGAAGGATGACTTTTAGTAAAGATAACTACATCATGCCGGGCGGTGGTGGCGCACTCCTTTAATCCCAGCACTCGGGAGGCAGAGCCAGGAGGATCTCTGCGAGTTCGAGGCCAGCCTGGGCTACCAAGTGAGTTCCAGGAAAGGCGCAAAGCTACACAGAGAAACCCTGTCTCGAAAAACCAAAAAAAAAAAAAAAAAGATAACTACATCATACAATTCAAATATGTGTTCAATAATTCAATAATTAATACTTATGACATTCTTGCAATTAAATCCCTCCTTCTCCTCTTCCATCTGTCCATGTATATTCAACTATAAAGAGAAAAATCATATTGGTAAATAATACTATGGAGCATGATCATAACTGGCCTTTCTCTCTGTATTTTATATCTTTCTTGCATTCCTCTAAATTATAAAACATTACTATCAATACCTTCTATACCACTACATGGGTGAGTTTTCATTATATTAGATAATCCCCTAAGAAATTATTGTTTCCAATGTTTCATTATCAATATTTTAAGAACACAAATCTGTGTTTAAACTTAATGAGCATCTGTGGTGGTTTCCCATAAGGAATTTTTATAAATATTATTACTAAAAGAAAGGATAGGCCTGATTTCAAGTGTATTAGTGACAATCAGCAGGTTGCAGAAAGTGAAAACTATTACAAGAGATTTCCATTTTCCCTGCATCTATATAGACAGACTTATTTAATTAGAATATATGAATTTCTTTTTCTATACAGCAACTCAAATCTTTAAATGGAACTTGTATTTGTGCCAGTCACTTTCACTGAAGAAACAATAATCTACTGAAAACTGAAAGTTAATAAAGAGGTAATAAATTATAAAATTGCCTGGCTTTTTCTTTCCCCTTTCTTCTGACTCTGACACATGGAATTGTTTTTCCAGTCTGTGAATCTGTTTGGTGTGTGATTTGTAAGAATGCTATAGACTCAAGCTATCCTCAGAACTTTCTTGGACCTTTCATGCTTACACACACACACACACACACACACACACACACACACACAGAGAGAGAGAGAGAGAGAGAGAGAGAGAGAGAGAGAGAGAGAGAGAGAGGAGTCCAAATCCTACTACAGCTATGTTAAAAATCTCTAGCTGTCTTGAAGTTAAGAAACCCTATGGAACCAAGTCCAAGAAGGGCTGAAACACTTCCACAACTGCACCAAGCCCAGAATGTTAACCTACAGGTTCATGAGCAAGGAAACAATTGTTTGGAACTACTACATTTGAGTGTTGTCTATTACACAGTAATAGTTAGCTGCTAAAAAAAAAATTATCTTTTTAAAGGACAGTTTTTTTTTTAAAGAATGGCTTTAAACTTCAAAATCTATATATTTTAGAACTGTAAATTTATTTTAAAAAATCTTGAAATCTTGTAAGACAATGAAAATTGAGCCCTCTCATTGCAAACTATGTTTTCTTTAATTCCTTATTCACCTACCATATCTTAGTTGTATTTACTATTGCTGTGATAAAACAAAATGATCAAATTGACTTAGGCTGGGAGGAAAAGGATTATTACATAATACATCTTGTAGTCCATCACACAGGGAAGTCAGGACAGGAACTAAAGGTAAAATCCTGGAAGCAGGAATTGAAACACATGCCTCACAGGACAGTGGTTTACTGGCTTGCTTCCTCTGTCTTGTTTAACTTGCTTTTTTAAATAACCCATTACTACCTGCCTATGGGTAGCACCAGCTATAGTTCATCAATAATAAATGAATAAAATGCCATAAAGAGTTGCTCACTTGCCAATCTGATAGGGGCATTTCATCAGTTGAAGTCTTTTCTTGCTAAATGAAAGTAGCTTTAATAAAATAATAAAAATAAAAACATACATTGTACACATAGTATAATTTCCGACTAAAATTTTTTCCAAATCTCAATAATGGCCATCATAGTTTTTTCAGTGAAGGAAAATGAAGTCATCAAGTCAAGGTGAGAATTTATATGCAAGGAATTTCAAAACCATAAAGTGTGCTGAGAGATGGTTGAGTCGGTAGAGACTTTGCCTCAAAGAAGGTAGGAAGTGGAGATAGACAACCAAGATTCTTTTCTTACCTCTGGATGTGCACTGTAGCATATGTGACCACATATCTATGTATATAAATATGCACATTAGATGTATATTGAAGATTTTTGATATCATACTATAATTAAAACATTTATCCCTTCCCTTTCCTCTCTGCAAATGCTCAAATATACCTCTCCCCTCTATCCTTCAGGTCCATTGCCTCTTATTTACATATTCTTGTATGCACATATATTTATATAAACATCTATTCTAAAATATAACGTGTACAGTCCATACAATGTTACTTGTATGTAGGTTTTCAAGGTGTTTGACAGTTAATTGGTGCTCTTCCATGCTTAAAGTACTATGCAAATGTAAGGAGATACAATTCTTGTATCAAGGGAATAGTTACTCTTGGCTGCATAAATATAAAGATTACAAAAGGAGACAGCCCCTAGCTAAATACCAAATCTTTTACTATATGAATTTCAGAGGCAAGTTTTTTTTTTTTCACTTCCTGGAGTAGTTGGGAAGAATTCTACTGGTGCCTTCCAAGTATTTGACAGTCAACCTCACATTCCATTCATCCATGATGGACAGTTCAAAAGGCTGTATGTCCTCTTCTGGACAATGCTTAAGATGGAATCCTGTGGCCTGGAGGGCTGTTTTCTGAATAATATGAATATTTTCTGCACCATTTCTCACACTGTCATCAATTCCTCAAAAATAGAGATATGAGAAATGCTATAAAAAACATTTTTCTCAGTAAAGGCATGAAAAGGAATGCAGAGCAACAAACCAAGAAGGGATGTATATAAACAGAGGTGGGGATGAAGAGCCAAATATACTGGACCAGTAACTCTTCCAAATGTACTTTGCCTTTATCCATTCTTCTCAGATTTTTATAACAGATGAACATTTATAAAGTTAATACTGGCATAATTTTTTATAAATGCCTTAGTGAATTACTTACTTCAGAGTAATATTCTGTAACTGTATGTGCTAATTGTCTCTGTGCTGTAGTGTGGCTATACACTGAGCCAAAACTCTTACTAAACCATCAATGAAAAGAATTGTGTAGGTATCTTAGATAGACTCTAATAGAATAAGCAGCACATGCATAGCTATACAGCCATTAAGTACAAGTGGTATGCATTCATATTCTGTGCCTCTCCTGCTTCCTCCCCCTTCCTTCTTTATCTTTGTGGCCTGATCCTTTTCTCCTCAACTACTTCCTCCAAGTCTCTTCCTTCAGCTTACTGATACTCAAAATAGTATGATTCCTTGTATTGAGCCATGTTTTAGGATATCTCCAAAAGATTGCACTTCAAACTAAACTACATCCATGAAACATCAAAAAAACTAATTATAACAATTGTTAGTGACCACAGATACATATTTTTTTTTCTAAAATTGAGTTAAAGAAAACAGAAAATCTTGCTAGATCAATAGTTATCCTAACAAAGAACTGAGGACATCAGTGACACTGAGATAGTTTCATTGGTTTTGAGATCAAAGGTGGTTTAATGACTTCACATTTTTGGCAAGAAATCACCATACGTCTGAGAAAATGTGATTGGAGCAAATAAGAAAATATCACATATGAACTGGAACTGATAGGGAGTAATGGTGGATCAGGTTGAAAGCACAACAGAGCTCTGTAGCCCAGCCATAGTGTGAGCCTAGCCATGGTGTGAGTCTAGTCATGGTATGTGCCCAGCTCTCAGTCTTCAAATCCAGTGGATTAAGTTTACCTTTGGATAAATAAGGGCTTCCAATTGATTTCAAGAGTTAACAAGATTTTATTTTATTTTACTTTATTTTATTTTATTTTATTTTATTTTATTTTATTTTATTACCCTCAGCAACCTGGGGGTGAATCCCAATGAGAGAAGAGGTAGAACCCAAATGGGAAGGGAAGGACAGAAAACCATAATCAATATATATTATGTGAGAAAGTATCAATTTTCAATGAAAGGATAATATATATACAAAAGAACCGAGCAAAAGAAAAGTCAGACCATAAATTTGTCTAAAAGGTTAAATCCCTAGCAGAGTATTGAAATCGAATGGGAGAACAGGTCTGGTGAGGACATTCGGTAAGAAAGGCCTGGAGTGTGTCCCCTCACTCACAGAAACCAATTACTGTCTATGAGGCTCTGTTCTCCATCAGCCACCATGGTTACTGCAGGACTTGGTCCTGTCAGATGACATCAGAGTTTGCAATTGTAACTGAATAAGACTGGCCTGTGAATGGAATTTTCTTCTTAGATAACCTGAAGACCCATTCCAAATTCAGTAAGTGGAGGCTTGTAGAAATGAATCAAAAATCTGATAATTGTTAAAACTTTCATATCTGGATCATATCTAGCTGATTGTGTGTGTGTGACAACTGTAATAGCAGTCAATTAGGGGGAAAAAGTCTATATCCTCTATTGCATCTGAGCTATAATCTACAAATTACAAGAGCAACAGAGAGTAAAAGTTTCGCTAACAAGCTTCTGCAGGGTGAAGCCTTTATTACTTTGCTTGTGGCACGGTCTCAAGAACAAATCTGAAAATGAATTTTATGTCTTCTGTGGTTGAATTAATACAACTATTTGAAACTGTAATTCTATCTGTGAAAGGAAGGGTTCTTTCATCCACATCTTGTGATGTTGTGCCCATTTTCCATGTAACTAAAAACTATGACTTCAGTAGAGACTTTTTAGAGTATGATATTTGCTGCTACTGTACCTCCAAAAGGCATTAATTAAAGCAAAGCATCCATCTTTACCTGAAAGAAAAACTAATAAAACTTGTGGTAGAGACAGATGACTTCGAACCGTTATCACATAACTCATTGGCAAGCAAGGGCTCAATGGTTATTACTAAATTAGTTTAGAAACAGAATTTGGGATTGAAATGTGTTTATTTTGTCTTAAATACTTTTATTCTAGTACCCTCCCTTCCTTATAATTGCGCAAGTACCTTTTGGTACTTGGGTAACATTGCTATCTTAAAAAACATTTTATCCTGATTAAGAGTATAAGAACCTAAAATTTAAATCCACATTCTCAAATTACAGAATTGGAATAAACCATTAGTTACAAAGTTGTGCCTCATATGTCTCATCTGAAACTATTGGAAAAATAATACGGTAATTATGGGAAGAAGTTGGCATAAGTCCCAAAAGTTAAAGTTAGATATACAATATGTTGATGAAAGTGATACTTTCTTTTTTCTCTTCCCTTTTTGAATCCATAAAATTTGAACTCCTTTCCTCTCATTTTATAAAGAATAGATTTTTCCCTTATATTACAGTTTCCCTTCCCTTTACTCCTCCTAACTCTTCCCCATCTCCCCTCCCAGATGGATTCTCTCCCTTTCTGCTGTTTCTTATTAGCAACCTAACATAACAGGAAAGTATTCTGTGGGCTGCCAGAAGGAAAACATTAACACCAATCTAGCCACAAAAACTTTGATCTACAATCTCTCCTGCCTGCACAGTATGCTAGGGAAATGGTGGTACAAAGCTTATGGGAGTAACCAACAAATAATTGATTTGCCCTAAGGTCCACTTAGGTTACCTGACACTGCCTGTGTGACAGTGAACTAGAGACTAAATAGCTCAGAGACCTAGAGTAAGACCAAATTCTCCAGGAAAAACAAAAGTAACATTAAAGACTTCTACTGATATTCTGTTATACTCATAGGACAATGTTTTAATCAGCCATCGTCAGAGATTCCTTCTGAGGAAGATAGGAAAAAATGCAGAAACCCACAGCCAGACATTGCACAGAGAAACACCTTGAAACACACAGATCTAAATGAGATGTCTCCATCAAAGCCCTTCCCTCAGAGATCAGAGATCATTGCCCTAGCATACTGTGTAGGCAGGAGCAATGGTAGCTCTAAGGATTTGTGGCTGGGTTGGTATTTATGTGTTTTTTTTTTTCTGGCAGCTGGCAGAATACATTCTTGTACCAAAGACACTAGAACATAGGAGTGAAGGCTCAATGTAAGTAACAGCTCAATCTCTCCATGTTCCGTGAGTTACATGGTTGTTTCTTCAGGAAGGGAGGTTGGAATCTCTTTGCAGAAAAGTCTATTACCTATTCAATAATCTCTGTTATTTGGCAGTTTCCACGGGATGTCTGCCTACAGAATGGGAAAAGTTCTTCACCAACCCCACATCTGACAGAGGGCAGATCTCCAAAATATATAAAGAACTCAAGAAACTAGATATCAAAAAATCAAATAATCTAATTTAAAAATGAGGTACAGATCTAAACAGAGAATTCTCAAGAGAAGAATCTAAAATGGTTGAAAGACACTTAAAGAATTGTTCAACATCCTTAGCCATCAGGGAAATGCAAATTACAGGGACTCTTGAGATTCTGTCTTACACCTGCCAGAATGGCTAAGATCAAAAACACTGATTGCAACTTCTGCTGGAGAGGATGTGGAGCAAGGGTAGCACTCCTCTACTGCTGGTGGGAGTGCAAGCTTGTACAGCTACTTTGGCAATCAATATGATGGTTTCTCAAAAAATTGGGACTCAATCTACCTCAAGAACCAAAATATACCAATTTTGAGTATATACCCAAAGGATGTTCAATCATACTCCAAGGACACTTGCTTGTTTACATAAGAGTGTTATTAGTAATAGACAGAAACTGGAAACAACCTAGATGTTCCTCAAGTGAAGAATGGATAAGGAAAATGTGGTACATTTACACAATGGAGTATTACCCAGCTGTTAAAAACAATGACATCATGAAATTTGCAGACAAATGGATGGAATCAGAAAAAAAAAATCATCCTGGGTGAGGTAATCCAGAACCAGAAAGACAAACATGGTATGTACTCACTCATAAGTGAATACTAGATGTAAAATAAAGGATAACAATTCTAAAATCCACAGCCCCTGAGGATTTTAAGTAAACAAGTGGGTCCCAAAGAAGGACATATGAATTTCCCCAGGAAGGGGAAATTCAAGAAATATCCTGGGTAAACTAGGAGCTGGTGGAGATGGAAACAGGAGGGATCTAGTTGGGAGCAGGATAGAGGGGGAGAGTAATGAAAGAGACGTCTTGATGAGGGGGCATTTTGGGATCAGGTAGAAACTTGGTGAAAGGGAAATTCCTATGAATCTATAAGAATGTCCCCAGCAAAGATCCTAGCAATAGTGGATAGGTTGCCTGAACTAGCCATATCCTGTTATCAGATGGTGACTACTCTAATTGTCATCAGAGAGCCTTTGTCCAGTTGCATACATATGTATGTGGGCATGTATGAATGAATGTGTATGCAGGGAATAGGAGAAGACCACAGAGGGGAAACTGTGGTTGGGATGTAAAATAATTGAATACATTTAATTTGAAAAAAAGAATGAAAAAATAAAAAATTACATTATGTAAAACAAAACAACAACAACAACAAACAACTCAATTGGATGTAACCCAGTCCCAGTACAAGAAGCTTCATTTGTCAACAAGATGGCCAGACAGAATTCCATCTTCCATATTATTTTGAGACTTCATTTGGATGGCATTCATATGTTTAAGAAAGTTTCCATTGTATCATGTTTCCACACCATCTCTCAAATGGTCCTCAATTCTAGCTATCTCTCCCCACATTCTTTCCCTCAATCATTCCCATTCAGACTGAACCTCCTGTTTCTGTCCTCATAGTCCCAGTCCACCCATAAAATTTATACTATTTCCTACTCCCAGAGATATCTATGCCCCCCCATTCATTTTCTCTATATTTATCCTCTCTGGGTATACATATTATAGTTTATCATTTATTTAATGGCTAATATCCACATATAAGTGCATATGTACCATATTTATCTTTCTTGGTCTGGGTTACCTTATTCAGAAGGTTTTTTCCTAGTTCCATCCTTTTGCTAGTGCATTTCATGGAATCATTCTTTATTTTTTAGCAGCTGGGTAATACTCCATTGTGCAAATATACCATGCTTTCTCTATCCATTCTTCTGTTGAAGAACATCTAGGTTGCATCCAGTTTCTGGTTATTGTGAATACAGAAGCAATGAACATGGATGAAAAAGTGTTTTGTGGTAGGATGAAACAAACTTTGGATATAGGCCCAGGAGTAGTAGAGCTAGATCTTGAGGTAGATTAATTCCCACCCTTCTGAGGAACCATCATACTGAATTCTATAGTGTCTGTATAAGTTTGCAATCTCACCAGCAATGAATAAGTGTTCCTGTAATTCCTTATCCTAGCCAGCATGAACTGTCACTTGTGTTATTGATCTTAGCCATTCTGACAGATATAAGATGGAATCTCAAAGTAGAATTGACCTGCATTTCTCTGATGGCTAAGGATGTTGAACATTTCATTAAATATTTCTCAGGTTTTGGGTTTCCTCTATTGAATATCATCTGTTTCAATCTGTACTCCATTTTAAATTGTATTTTTTTATATCCATTTCTTGTTTCTTCCATATATGTTAACCCACTTTCATATATGGAGTTGGAGAAGATATTTTCCCATTCTGTAGGCTGCTATTTTGATCTTTTAACAATGTCTTTTGCCTTCCAAAAACTTTTCACTTTCATGAGGCCCCATATACTAATTGTTGATCTCAGTGTCTGCACTGCTGGTATCCTGTTCAGGAAGTTGTCTCCTGTGCCAATATATTCCAGGCTATTTCCCAATTTCTCTTTTTATAAGTTTCAGTGTTCCAGCTTTAATGTTGAGGTCTTTGATGTATTTGGAGTTGAGTTTTGTACATGGTGATAAGAATGAATCTATTTGAATTTTTCTACATGCAGCCATCCAGATTGACCATCATCATCTGTTAAAGATGCTATCTTTTGTTCCAGGGTGCATTTCAGGTTTCTTTGTCAAAAAAATTAGGTGTCCATAGGTGTATGAATTTATGTCTCCATTGTCAATTTGATTCCATTGACCAATGTGATCAGTATCATTTTGTTTCTATAGCTATTGCATTGTAGTGCCACTTGAGATCAGGAATGATGAAACCTCTAGCAATTTTTATTGTTCAGAAATGTTTTAGCTTTTATGGGTTTATTGTTTTTCCATGAGAAGCTGAAAATTGTTCTTTTGAGATCTATGAAAAGTTGTGTTGAAAAGTTGATGGAAAGTGCTTAAAATCTGTAGATTGCTTTTGATAATATAGTCACTTTTACTATGTTAATCATACCAATCCATGAGCATGGGAGATCTTTCCATCTTCTCTTCAATTTCTTTCTTCAAAGATGAAGTTTTTATCATGCAAGTATTTCACTTGCTTAATTATAATTATTTCAACGTACTCTATTTTATTTGAGTAATTTTTGTGCAATAATTTGTATCTAGTTAGTTTGATGAAAGTATTTTTCAACTGTAAGAGTTTCCTGTTGGAATTTTTAGGGTCACTTATATATACTACCATATTACCTGCAAGTAAAGCTACTTTGACTTCCACCTTTCTATTTTGTAAACATTTGATTTTCTTCAGTTTTATTATTGCTCCAGCTCAGACTTAAAACACTAAATTGAATAGATATGGAGAGAGTGGACAATCCTTTCTGGTCCCTAATTTTAGTAGAATTTCTTTTATTTTGCTTTCATTTAATTTGATGTTGGCTATGTTCCTGTGGTCAACTGCCTAAAGGTATTGTTTAGGTATGTCCCTTGTATCAAAGTTCTCTCCATTATTTTTACCATGAAGGGGCACTGGGTTTTGTTGAAGGCTTTTCTGCATCTAATGGGATGATCATGTGATTTTGTCTTTTAGTTTGTTTATATGAAAGATTACATTTATTGATTTCATATATTGAACTTTTCCTGCAGTTCTAGGATAAAGCCAACTTGATGATGGTGAATATCTTTTTGATGAGCTGTGTTTTGTTTGCAAGTATATTAATGAGTAATTCTGCACTATGTTTATAAAATTGGTCTGTAATTCTCTTCCTTTGTTGTGTCTTTACATGGTTTGGGTATCAGGGTAACTGTAGCCTAATAAAATGAGTTGGCAATTTTCTTTCTGTTTCTATTTTGTGTAATAATTTGAGCAGCACTGGCTTTAACACTTCTTTAAAAGTTTAATAAAATTCAGTACTTGAACTATCTGGCCCTGGGCTTTTCTTATTTGGGAGATGTTAATGACTTCTATTTCACTAGAGGCTATAGGTCTTTATAAATTGCTTATCTGATCTAGATTTAACTTTGGTAAGTTTAACCTATAGGGAAAATTACCCATTTCTTTTAGATATCCAAATTTAGTTTAGTTCAGGTTTTCGAAGTATGTTCTTAGGAGTCTCTGGATTTCCTAGGTGTCTTCTGCAAAATTGCCCTTCCCTTTTATGATTTAGTTAATTTGGATGTTATCTCTCCACCTCATAGTTAATTTGAATAAGGTTTTGTGCTGTGGGATAATGCTCTTGTACACCAGATTAAAAAAAATGCTGATTGGCCAGGTGGTGGTGGCACACGCCTTTAATCCCAGCACTCGGGAGGCAGAGCCAGGTGGATCTCTGTGAGTTCGAGGCCATCTTGGGCTACCAAGTGAGTTCCAGGAAAGGCACAAAGCTACATGGAGAAACCCTGTCTCCAAAAAACCAAAAAAAAAAAAAAATGCTGATTGGCCAGGAGCCAGGCAAGAAGTATATGCAGGATGAGCAGACTAGGAGAATGCTGGGAAGAGAAATGGCAGAGTAAGGAGTCACCAGCCAGACACAGAGGAAGCAAAATGACAAGGCAGAACTGAGAAAAGGTACCAAGTCAAGTGACTAAACATAGATAAGAATTATGGGTTAATTTAAGTGTAAGAGCTGGTCAGTAATAAGCCTGAGCAAATGGCCAAGCAGTTGTAATTAATATAAGCCTCTGAGTGGTTATTTTATAAGTGGCTGTGGGACCACAGGGCCAGGCAAGACAGAGAAACCTTCTGGCAACAATTTTGTCAATCTTTTTATTTATTTATTTATTTATTTTAGAGAAACACCTCTTTGTTTCATTGATTCTTTCTATCATTCTCTTTGTTTCTATTACATTGACTTCAGTCCTGAATTTGATTTTGTTCTTGCTGTCTACTCTTTTTGGTGTGATTTCTTCATTTCAGGTATGCTGTTAAGTTGCTAGTATGGAATCTCCAGTAATTAGGTTTTTTGTTTGTTTATATAGGTACTTATGCTATGAACTTGCTTTATAGAACCATTTTTATTGTGCCCTATAAGTTTTAGAACGTTGGGTATTAATTTTCATTTCATTCTTGAAATTTTTATTTATTTATTTATTTATTTATTTTTGCTTTATTTCTGTCTTGACTTAGTTTTATTCAGTAGAGAATTGTTCAGTTTCCATGAGTTTGTAAGATTTCTGCTGTTTCTGTTATTGTTGATATACATCTTTAATCCATGTTGGTCTGAAAGGATAGAGGGAGTTATTTCAATTTTTTTCTGTTGAGAGTTGTTCTATGATCAAGTATGTGGTCAATTTAGGAGGAAATTCCATGAGGTGCAGAGAAGATATATTCTTTTGTTTGGATAAAATGTTCTGTAAATATCTGCCGAGTCTATTAGGTTTATAACATCTGTTAGCTCCAGCATTTATCTTTTTATGTTTGTCTGGATGACCTGTTTGTTGCTGAGAGGGGGAATTGAAGTCTCTCACTATAATTGCTTGAAGATCAATATGTGATTTAAACTACAGTTGTGGTTTTTGTTTTCTGTTTTTTGATTTGTTTGTTTTCTTTTTCAAACTTGGTTGCCCTCATGTTTGAGTGTAGATGTTAGGAATTGAAAAGTCATATTGGTTCATTTTTCCTTTGATAAGTATGTTTTATCCTTTTTTATGTCTTCTGATTAGTTTTGCTTTGAAGTCTATTTTGTTAGATATTAAAATGGCCAAGCCACCTTGATTCTTAAGACCATTTGCTTGGGATATCTTTTTCCAACTCTTTATCACCAGGTAATATCTATACTTGGTGTTGAGGTGTGTTTCTTGGATGCAGCAGAAGAATGGATTTTGTTTTTACATAAATTATGTTAGTCTGTTTTTTCAATTGAAAATTGAGATCATTAATATTGAGAGATGTCAATGACCAATTATCAAAAGCTCCTCAGGTGCCTGCCCAGTGGAACTTTCTTCCAGACTCAGGGAAGGCTCTAGGAGTAGTTGGAGTTCTGATCTGGTGGATATCAAATGAATCTACCTATCTGAAGGTTTATCAATAAATCTACAGACACCGTGCTCTTTCAGTCCATCATGTTATGTTCTAAGCAAGCTTTCTGATCTCTTTGCTGTTCTCTCTTTGTTTTACTGCTTCTCTAAGTCTACAGCTTCTTTTCAGATATCATTATTAGCTCCTCTCTTGCCTGATTCCTTACATTTCTAACAGGAGACTCCTTGCAATCATGAGAAAAGTTTGAGAATCATCAATGTCATAGCACATTTCAAGAATAGATGACAAGGAGCAGAGCTATTACCATAGTAACACAAGGTTCCAAAGTCTCAGGACCAGGGGGAGGGAGTGCAGTGCCCAGTGCCACAAACTCTGAGATGTAGCTTTTTATCAGCAGACTTGGCAAGTGAAGAATTGGCAGGCTTTTCTTAGGGTGTTTTGTGTTAATAACCTTGGTAGACACCTGCAACTCTGACCTTGTGTGTAACTGTAAAGCTTTAAACTTATGGTCCATATACAAAGGCCTTTGGTCTAGTTTGAACTTGCTCTGGGGTAAAAATGAGCTAAATGTGTCTAGTTTGTGTTAGACTGAGGAGAGATTATTAATTTCTGTGTTAGTCTGAGCAAAAGGATTAAAGCAGGCTTTAAGTGTCTACAGTCTCATGAGACAATGGATCTGGCTATTAAGTGTATCCTAGTATATTTTCTATATATCAAAATTATACAGCTAAATGAAAAGTCATTTCCTGACCACCCACAGATATATTTGCCCATAAGATTGAGATGTAATCATGAGATTACATATATACATTACATGACAATGCATGGTAATGGGAAGATATCATAGCTGTTATTACATAAGAAGTTTACAAGAAACAGCCAATTCATTCAAACAGCAGTGTAGCTAGAGTTTTCCTGCCTGGACCACGGTCAGGATAAATCTCTTTCACCTGCCAGTCCCATAGCCGCTCAGACCCAACCAAGTAAACACAGAGACTTATATTGCTTACAAACTGTATGGCCATGGCAGGCTTCTTGCTAACTGTCCTTATATCTTAAATTAATCCATTTCTATAAATCTATACCTTGCCACATGGCTCGTGGCTTACCGGCATCTTTACATGCTGCTTATCCTGGCGGTGGCTGGCAGTGACTCCCTCCGCCTTCCTGTTCTTTTAATTCTCTCTGTTAGTCCCGCCTATACTTTCTGCCTAGCCACTGGCCAATCAGTGTTTTATTAGCAACACATATGCCATACAGAACATCCCACAGCATGGCAGTGTTCCAAAATGACTTCCATGATGGTTTCCTCCACCAGAACCCTGAGTTCTGATAGGTTGACCTCTTGAACACTAGTGGTCAACTGCTGTTTTCTCTCATGGCCTTTTGCTACCAGCAGTTCTCAATAATCAATGATTGTTGTTTCCTGTTATTTCGTTGTTGTTGTTGTTGGTGGTGGTGGTGGTGGTGGTGGTGGTGTGTGTATATATTTCCTTTCTTTCTATTTTACTAGTCTGAAATTATTTATCCCTATGTTTTTGTGGTTTTAATTATCCTCCTTAGGTTGAGGTTTTCCTTCTAATTGCTTCTGTCAGGATGGATTTATAGATAAATATTATTTAGATTTGACTTTATCATGGAATTTATTATTTTCTCCAGCTATGGTGATTGAAAGTTTTGGTGAAAGGGGAGGAGCTCATTCTGAATCAATTTGATGTGCCATGCTTTGTTCAAGCCCATGGGAAGTCTGCCCCTTTCTAAATGGAGGTAGAGGAAGAATAGAAGGGGACAGGGTAGATAGACGTGGGGTGGGGGATGGGGTGGGGACAGGGGGCACTAGGATGAGAGGAAGGAGGGAAACTTTGGTAGGTTGTTCAGTATGTAAAATAAATGATAAATGTTATTTAAATAAAAGAAAAGAAAATTTTGCTGAATATAGTAGTCTGGGCTAGCATCTATGTTCCCTTGGGGTCTGCGACATATCTGTCCAGGAACTTCTACCTTTTAGAGCCTCCACTGAATAGTTTAAGAGTTCTGCCTCCCTATGCTGCTTGGTCTGTTTACCTTGCAGCTTTTACTGTTCTTTCTTTATTCTGTACTTTTAGCATTTTGATTATCATATGACAAGGGTATTTTCTTTCCTGCTTCAATCTATTTGGTGTTCCGCATGCTTCTTTTATCTTTATAGACATGTTCTTCTTTAGGTTTGGAGAGTTTTCTTCTGTGATTTTGCTGAAAATATTTTCTGGGCCTTTGAATTGTGTTTCATCACCGTCCTCTCTTCCTACTATTCTTAGCCTTCATCTTTTTGTAGTGGCACAGATTACTTGGATGCTTTGTGATAGGAGATTTTTAAATTTAATATTTTCTTTAACTGATGATTGTGTCTTCAGTGACTAGAGTTCTCCCTTCTGTCTCTTTTATTATGGTGACAAAGCTTGTGTCTGTAGTTCCTGTTCAATTTTCTAAATTTTTCATTTCCAGTTTTCCCTCATAGTATTTTCTTTTTGTTGATTTAATTTCTGTTTTTAGTTCTTGTTCACTTTTATCCATTTCTTCATTTTTTTTTTTTTGTGATTTCCTGAATTTCTTTAAAGGCATTTGGTTGTTTCCTGTTTATGTTTTTATTCATTTCCTTCTGTTTCTTTGTGTTTTCCTGGATTTTTTTTAAAGGCTATGTTCATTTCCTCATTAATGGCCTCTATAATTTTCATGCAGGGTGTTTTAGGTGTTTTCTTATGCTTCTGCAATGTTGCGATACACAGTGCCTACTGTTGTAGGGTTGCTGGGCTGTATTGGAGACATATTTCTTTGGTTGTTGTTGATTGTGTTTTTATGCTGGCCTTTAGGAATCTGGAATTGGGATGATTATAGGTCTATGTGCACATTTCTGTATTTTTGTTTCTGTTTTGATTTGTTGTTGTTGTTTGGGTGTTTTGTTTGTTTGTTTGTTTGTTTGTTTTGGTGGATGTTTTGTTGTAGATGTAACCAACCATCTTATAAATAAGAAACACAGAACCAATGCAAAGAAGAAAGCCAAGAGGTCAGAGCTAAGAGCCAAAACCTTACCCTTCCTCCTGCAGTGGTCCTACCTCTCCGAAGGAGCTGGTACTTCCTGTGTTAAAGTCTTTATATAGTCTCTGTTCTGCCTTCTCATTGGTTGTAAACCCAACCACAGGACTGCCTCATTA
>CABHPP010128030.1:7782-39426 GCA_902168425.1 Peromyscus attwateri
CTTCTTCTTCTTCTTCTTCTTCTTCTTCTTCTTCTTCTTCTTCTTCTTCTTCTTCTTCTTCTTCTTCTTCTACCTCTCCTCCTTCTTCTTCTTTGGGGGTATGTAGTCACAAGGGTAGGGGGGCAGACCTGGAGGCCTGGAAAGTGAATGTGATGTGGGGCACATGATGTGAAATTCCCAAGTAATCAATAAAACTAGTATGTTGAGAAACTCTTACATATGGAGGCAAAGGAAAGGGTTCAGTGGATAAGAACATTTGTTGACAAGCATGAGGACCTGAGTTCAAATCCCCAGGACCCATGTAAAAGCTGGCTGTGGTAACATGCTAACCCCAGCACCAAGAGTGAACAGGACAATCCTAGGGCTTGCTAGCTGTCAGCCTTACTCCAGATGCAGTGAGGGATCTTGTCTCAAGAGAATGAGATAGAATGTGATAAAGCAGGACACATAACCACATGGATGTGCTCAACACCCCCACACACACATACACCAAAAGTTTGCACTTATAAAAATTGAGCTCTCCATAAAAATCCTGATGGTAGAAATAAATCACTCTATGATACAATGAATATCTTTAGCTTACATAAACCAAGAATAAAGTTTTCTTTTAGATTTACTTTTATATTTAATTATGTGTATTAATATGTTCCTGTATATATATGTGCACAAGAGTGAGAGTATCTGAAGAGCCTAGAGGTGATAGATCCCTGAGCCTGGAGTTACAGGTGGCTGTGAGCCTCCCCCGCCCCCATGTGAATGCTGGAAACCAAACTCTGGTCCTTTGCAAGAACAGTGCAATCTCTTAAGTGTTGAGCCACCTCTCCAGCCCCAAATGCAGATTTTTCTTTTAGAAAATCAAAACACTAGGAAAACTGTTAACACATCAGCTATCAAGGAATTTTGACAAACCAAGAAGAAAATCAAACATCTCAGGAGAAAATAGGCACAGAGTAAATACACAAAATCAGAAAAGAAAATAGCCAATCAGTATCCAACAAAACATTTAAACGTTATCAGCATTCCAAAAAGTATTGAGATGATGTTTTCCAAAAATCTGATGGGAAGTGCTTTAAGTGAGTACCTAGGTCGGTCAGGCAAAAGACACCACAGGGAGACTGTGGTGCACTGCTGTGCATCACTACAGGTTGTCTTCCTAGGAACCTGCCTGTCAGGGAAAAAACTGCAGCAGCAACCACCGGAAGTGCCAGCTGCAGAGGGCCAGTGCAGTTCTGTGAACACGGTTCATTTCCCTTATCGTCAAGCCTGGGCCTGTCCCCTCTGCTCTCTCGGAATGTCTTTAAGCCACCCAGCCCCTCCATGGGAAATCCCTGCTTGCCATTCAATCCCCAGTTCAGGTGTCAGTTCCTCCAGGACCTGTCCTTAAATTCACTGATCTCCAAATACCAGCCACAGCACCTCCCTTCTGGGCTTTCTCAAGTCTGTGTCCCTGTCAACCTGTAATATAATGAATGCAGGTTTCAGCTGGACGATCTTTAGCAAGTCGTTTAGATGCCTTTCTGTCTCCTCACTTGGAACTGAAGATCATGGCTATTCCACGCAGCTGTTAGGAAGACTACAAAACACCACATTTCAAATTCTTGCTGCTTTCATCCTCAGCCCAGACTTCCCTTGCTAGATATCAGGCTCCCTTAAAGATGCCACAGTCTAGTTCTACTACTCACATACCTTAAATATGAAAACAGTCCCGTGTCTGTTCTTACAGCTTAGCCCATTTTTTCATTTCCATTTCATAAAGTGTCTCCTGTCCCCTTGCCCTCAACCCCATTGTGCTGTGGTTTCTGCAGACTGGAGCAGAGGGTGTTGGACACTCTGGTGACCATTGGCCCATTACTCTTCTTGCCCATTCTCCTCTGCTGCTAGAGTGGGAAGAAAAAAGAAGAAAACTCACTCCATATAGAATGCAGCTGTTCTCCTTGTTACTCAGAATTCCTGCTCTGTCCTGTGATCAAAACCGAGAAATCCACAAGGATACCCCCACAGTGGACTGCTGGCAATGGTCGAGAGACAGCCCAAACTGACCCACTCTGGTGATGGGATGTCCAAACACCCTAATTGTCATGCTAGAAACCCCATCCAATGACTGAGGGATCTGGAAGCAGAGATCCAAGGCTAAGCCCCGGGCGGAACTCCGGGAGTCCAATTGGCAAGAAAGAGGAGGGTCTATATGAGCAAGAATTGTTGAGACCAGGGCTGGATAAAGCACAGGGACAAATAGCCAAATGAATGGAAACACATGAACTATGAACCAATGGCTGAGGGGCCCCCAACTTGATCAGACCCTCTGAATGGGTGAGACAGTTGATTGGCTTGATCTGTTTGGGAGGCATCCAGACAGTGGGACCGAGTCCTGTGCTCATTGCATGAGTTGGCTGTTTGAAACCTGGGGCTTATGCAGGGTCGCTTGGCTAGGCCTGGGAGGAGGGGACTGGCCCCGCCTGGACTGAGTCTACCAGGTTGATCTCAGTCCTCGGGGGAGGCTTTGCCCTGGAGGGGGTGGGAATGGGGGGTGGGCTGGGGGGAAGGGGAGGGGCGGGAGGGGGTAGAACAAGGGAATCCGTGGCTGATATGTGGAACTGAATGGTATTGTAAAATTAAAAAAAAAAAAACAAAGGGGACTGTTGGGAACAAGCTGAGCTACCTAGGATCAGGTTTCTCTGACTCTCACCCTCATAAAGGACTACTTATCTCTCTCTAGGACCCAAACACAGACTCCTTTAACAAAGCACAGTATGAGTCCTTAAGACTGCTCTTTAGGAACCAAACTCTCCTGGACCTCGACTGTGGTAGATCCTGCAGAGGCTTGACTACCCTGCCCCCATTTCTCAACCGCTCAGTCTCTGTCTGGCCCATTATGCAGCCTCTGCCTACAAAAGCCCCTTCCTCACATTTGCCATCTGTTTAGAAGAAGCATGAAGAAGTCTCAAAACCCAAAGAGTGAGCTACACACATACACACACACACACACACACACACACACACACACACACACACACACCTGGCATTTCACTGGGGACCCAGCTTGCTCACACCGTACCCCTCAGTTTTACTAGCTCTGATTTATTCCTTTCTCACAACCAACATCCTGAGTTCCAGGGTCTTGGGAGCACCACAGTTTCCAGTATTCAAAACTTCAGAAGGAGATAATCAGCCTCCTCCAGCATTTTGGAGAGGGTTAGAAAATGCTCCTCCCTGAAGAGGGGAAGAAGGAAAATTGATGGTCTACAGAACTGGTCTTCCTTGCTCAAGACTTCTCTCAGCTTCCTCTCTACTCCCAGGTAAAACCACCACATGGGAAGTCTTTGGCCTAGAACCCAATCTTTCTTCATGCAGTTCTGGCAGAACCTATTAACCCAGCATGGTATTCCCTCAACTACAGTCCCAATATACCTAATAACTTTCAGTGTCAAAGAAATACTCTGATTTGAACTTATCTGTTTCATTCACAAAGAGGTAATAAGTACATAACTAGGCCTAAGTGCTTTGTGGGATGTTAAGCAGTGTCATATAAAAATGACAGCAGAGAGAATAACTCTTTCAAGGTGAAGAATCTAGTCTAGAATAGCAAGGCATTGTGTTACCATGTAGGGCTATGGTTTGGGTTTGTTTTCTTTGCCAGTTAAAGAACTAAAATGTGTGTGTGCGGGGGGGGGGGGGGGGGGGATCCCCAGGACATTTAGCAGCAGAGAAAGGCTCCAATGTGGCAGGCAGAATCAATAGGTGAAAAATGTTTTCATTACAAGTGAAATGCATACACACAGTGACAAAGACCTTCTGCTTTGCAGATTTCAAAAAGGGATGTCCAGTCTCCCCTGGAGGACTGAGGTTTTAAGTGTCTTTGATGGACTGGAAAGGGGGTCTTCTTCCCCTAATTTAGGGTTGATCAGTTTAAACAAAGAAAGAAACGCTTTAAATGAATGTTTCTTGGTCCAGCCTTGAACTTAACTGACCAACTTGAACCATTCCTAGGACAGAGGGGGATGCTGGGAGGAGAAAAAGCCACCAGGCCTTTGTCTCAGGTCAGGAGAGTGAAGAAGCCAGAATTTTGTTATCTTTATTATCTGTTTATGGCTCCTTTCCCTCCTTGTCTCCCTGTCAGGGATCTGACTCACTCTAGTCCCTCAACTGCAGTGTGGAGCATCAGTGCCAGAGTGAACAATGGTGTATTCAAGGAAACATGGAAAAACCAAGGTTTTTAAAGAAAACCTGAGAAGGATTATGTGAGTTGTTTTGAAACAATTATCCCTGATTGCCAGGATCAATAGTGACGGTGGCCTGAGGCCAGATGGGTACAGGAAATACCTGGGCAGGTATTCTTACAGAAGTATCTTTGTGCAAGGCTGGAATTTCAGCACTTTGGTGATAATTACTGTTTATCAGGCAATGGTGCATGGGGACCCTCCCTTTGTGGCTTTCCTGGGCTGTATTTCATTAAGGTGCAACACTTTCAACCTCATTTTTTATTCCACCCATTTTTACAATGTTTTCTGTCCTTGTATCAACCAGGACCTCATTCAGACAAGGAGCTATATATTGTTAAACTAACTTCAACTTATGTACTTCTAATCTTTGAGTATTTCACACATGCATATAGTGAAATATGATCATATCTACCCCAACCCCACCCTCATTTCCCCACAACTGCTCCTGAATCCCCCCTCCAACGCATCTCTCCCAACATATCCCCCCTCCCAACTTCCTGTCCTCTTCCCCTTTTTCAATAACCCACAAATCCCAATTAGTGCCGAGGCAGAGAAAGTGCTCCCCCCATTGAGAATTCACTCCACCCACTCAGGGAAAAATAAAGAAAAAGCTCTTTAATAACGGTTTGTGTCCAGTTCTAGCTAATGCCCAAAGAGGAACTAGTCATGAACAGAAATTTCTACTAACTTGTATAGACCTTAGGCTTATATGTTTATACATAACACGTACATTGTCATCCTTAACTCTCTTTCAGGTCCCAGCCCCAGGTTACACTTTGAATGATTTAAGTAGAGACAGGAGACTGCAAGTCTGGCCACTTAGGCAGGTGGGAGATTTACAGAGCAAAGATATTATCAGAAGTATTTCTTAGCTGCAGCAGTGCTGTTCTTTTAAAATAGCTGTTACCCAGGTACATCCTGTGCACCTGGCAGAGTTATACTTTTCCTGATAAGAGCACAGGGGTCTTAATGGCAAACTAGGACTTAATGATGGTTGTGAACCTATCCTGCCCCCTTGACCTGTCCTGCAAAGGCATGTCCTTTGATATGGGGATGGACCTGATGACCAGCAATGAGTAAGGGTTGTCTCTTTTTGTTATGAGAGTGAAGCCTGACTGGAGATCAATCATGCTAACCCTTTCCGAAATGAAGGGAAGTATTCTAAAGCAAGTTTTCTTGCAGAAAGGACACTGAGCCTCCAAGACGGAGTAGGAGTCATCCTGGCAGACACCTGGAGGTTCAGGAGTGGGCAGTGTGTCTCCTGAAACTGGAGACGTGATCTGGAGATGAGAAGAAAAGCAAAGGGCACAAGGGAGATGAGCCTGAAGAGGTTGGTGACTCCAGACACAAGATGCACCATTAGAGCATCTGAATGAATTTGGGCTTTCTCTAGAAGGCCAAAGGAACAGCAAACATGCTCAAAAGAGAAGATCTGGGTGTAATTTCCAATTTGGAAAGACTGCTCTGGCTATACACTATACTATAGAGTTGGAGAGAGCTTCAAGCTGCTTCTAACATGGGGAAAGATAAGGTAACAATGGCCTGGACTAAAGCATTGGCAGAGTGATGGAGACATGGAGGAGGATTAGAAATATTTAAAATGCATATTGGCAAATGATAGACTGTAGAGGCTACAAGAAAAGAAATGTAAGCACGGTGTAGGTTTTGGCTTAAGCAATTGATTGCGTTGTAGAACCACTCTCAGAGCTGTAAAGCCCCAGATGGAAAGAAAGTTTGGCTTGGGGAATAAGAAGATGCTACCTTTAGTATCCTATGTTATGTAACCTGAACAAGGACAAAAATAGATATGCTAAAGTGGAAGAGAGAAAGCATTGAGGCCTCAAGTCTACACAAAGAACTACAGACTGCTAAAGAATGCTTAGAGCAAGAGAAATAATCTTCCCCGGGGAAGGTCACACTAACTGGTTATCTGTCCAAATGGTCAGCCCTGAAAACATACATACACACAAGTGGCCTTATACAGACTGCAGGTTGTAGCTATGCATTTAGGAATGTGTGTGTGTGTGTGTGTGTGTGTGTGTGTGTGTGTGTGTGTGTGCGTGTGTGTGTGTGTGTGTGTGTGTGTAAGTAACAACAATTAGTGAAAAAAGAGGCCTTGAATATGACAGAGAGCAAAGAAGGGTATATGGAAGAGTTTGGAGGGAGGAAAGGGAAAGGGGAAAATGATGTAATTGTATTATAAACTCAAAAATAAAAGAAATAATTTTTAAAACCCAATGTTATTCATATACCATTGTACCTACCTTGCAATGCTCCTAATAACCCTTAATTATATAAATAAAGATATGGGTGGTCTGTGAGGTGAAGGGTCATAAAGTCAGGAAGAAGCAGAGCTAAGAGAGAATCCTCCTAACAATGTGGTGTGTGTGTGTGTGTGTGTGTGTGTGTGTGTGTGTGTGTGTATGCTGTTGTTGTTATAGGTGGGATCATACACACATTGTAGGGGGTACATGTGTGCATGTATCCATGCAGAAGGTGAAGATCAACTTTGGGTGGTGTTCTTCAAAAGGCATCCATCCATCTTTTGAAACATGGTCTCTCACTTGGTCAAGAACTCACCAATTAGTCTAGGCCAGCTGATCAGTAAGCCCTAGGATAGTCTCCACTTCTCCAGTGCTAGACTGACAAGAAGTGCCACCACATCTGGCTTTTTATACATGGGTACTGTATAAACTGATGACATAATTGCTCCATGATATGGTTAAGGGAAAGGTTTTTATTGTAGAAATAAGGGAGAGAACAGCCACAGCCAGCTATAATAATCCAGAGCATAGAGAGAAAGTAGTAGACTGAACATGGCCAGCAGGATGGACCTAACCAGGAAAGTAAGAGCAGAGTAGAGAGATAGTGAGAAGGAGTGGGAAGGAGAGAGAGAGAGGAAGACAAAGAGAGTGTGGTCAAAAGAGAGATACCAAGAGCAGAGAGAAAAAATAGCAGGGTTATAAGGATGAGGAGCTGGGGGAAGGGAAGCCCATGAGCTGGAGAAGTTTAGGGAGGAGGAGGAGGAGACAAGAAGAGCTCAGAAGAGCCAGGATGCCAGCATGAACTCTGAAATGTGTCATAGGTACTTGTGATACTGAGGGAGCCTGGAAGCCGGCATGCACTTTGGTGCACCGATAGGCACCACAGATAGCCATTTGTCCCTTCTGCCAAGGATAAGGGAAATGACTTTTTTTGGTAGAAGGGAATCACTTCACCAGTTCCTGAGGAATGTTGGCTAACCACTGAGCCATGTCTCCAGCCCTCTCTGTGACAACTCTTGAGAACAGATCCCCATAAAATTAATGGGACATAAACAGGTCAGACTCCCAAGACCAGCACTGAGCTGATTCTCCTCAATAGTACTTTTGGAGCCCCCACTTCCAGTGTAGAAGAAAATCCAAGAGGTATCACCCACAGTCATTTCTGTTCATCTCAAATTCCCCAGCAGGCAGAGTCGAACCTGAACTTCCTTTATCCTCACTACACAAATTGCCAGCCCTTCATTCATGGTTAGTGGTTCCTGTGTGTAGGAAGGTAGCATCAGGCAGGGGAGCATTTCCCCACCTACTCTCTAGCCTCACCTCATACAGTTCTCTGGCAGCTGTGGTCTTGGTAGTACACCGGTGTCCACCAGCCCTTGCTTCTTCAAACTGTCATACAAAAAGGAAGTAACCTGTCACCACCATTATTATGCTCATAGCTGGGCCTACTTCAGCCAGTATCTGTCACTTCTCAACTTTTGGAGTCTGCAGTTCTCAACCTTCTGCCCCTCTGCACAAATCTGGTGAACATTGGATGTGCTATAGGTCCATCATCATACCTTACACAGTGGAAAACCTGGTGGTGAAGAAGTCATATAGTGGGTTTTGTGTATAAGACCCAAATGAAAAGAATAAATTAAAACCATGAAGTAACTGGAATAGCACGGTGCTGGTAACATACTTGCTAACAGGCTTAAGGACCTGAGCTTAATATCCAGGACCCACATGGTGGTGGAGAGTATTACCTCCCACAAGTTGTCCTCTGGCCTTCACATGCACACCATGGCATAAGTACGTGTGCATATGAATACACACGTAAATAAATAAATAGATAAATGGATAAATAAATAAATGTAGTTTTATTTTGATATGAGGAAACCAACGAACACCTTTCTATGCCATGTGCTATATTGAAGCTTTTCATTTGGCATCTCATCCCATCCCAACACAAACTGTAAGAATGAATTTATTATCTACATTTTACATAAAGTAGAAGAAAAACAACCCAGCTAAAACCAGCAAGACTTGGACAAACTTGTGTTCTCTCCTCCCTGATCATACATAGATGATGCTTCTCAAATCCTCTTGCTGCTAAGTATGGCTGTAAGTTGGAGTCCTACCTGAAGGAGTTACATGTACCACTTCTACTGAAAACTACATAATTGAGTCACTCGTTCTCTCTCCTCTCTCTCTCTCTCTCTCTCTCTCTCTCTCTCTCTCTCTCTCTCTCCTTTCCATGTCATATCTTATCAGGAGAGCCCTGAAAGCAACACGTTGAAGACCACAAAGACTTGTTTTAGCCAGACTTCCTGAATCCTTGCACAAAAGAATGGCTTCACTCCCATCAGATCTTGGGCAAGTAAGACATAAAAGTCTGCTATAGCTAAGCACCAAAATTTAGAGATTTTGTCTATTATTTTACCTAACAGCCTTTAACAAATACGGTATGCTTCAAACGCATCAAATTTTCTGTACAAAGTCAACCAACTACTACCAGTAAAAACAGATTAAATGTAGACCTACCTTATTTGAAGCTGATTTCTCACACATTTCACCCCAGTGTTTGGGTGTTCTGGGGAGGTTTTCTAGAGGCAAATAAGTAATTTTAAATGGCCATGTACTTGTAGATTTGTTGTGTATGTTAAATGATTTAACACATGGAAAAGACAGTGACTTTCAAACATTATTAGCTGCTGCTAACCATTGGAGAATTCTCAATGGTATATGTGTTCCTTGTAGTGCCATTCATAATAGTGGAAATATGAAATTCCATAATGTTACATCAATGTAAAAGTTATCATAACTGGAGAGAGAGAGAATACCAATAGCTGTCTTTTAAACACGATAGGATATGTATATTGATCTGTAAAGAGACCCATAATTTATTGTGGAATTGAGTCACAAGGTACAATGCATGACTTAACTTCAAATCATGTATATATAAATATAGATAGATAGATAGATAGATAGATAGATAGATAGATAGATAGATAGTAGCAGGCTTTCTTTTGTGTCACCAACCAACTCCAAATCATGACATGGAGACTTATTATTAGTTATGAATACTCAGCCTTACCTTATGCTTGTTCCACTGGCTCTTGTATTTTAACCTGTTTTTCTTCATTTATGTCTTGCCTCAGGGCTTTTTACCTTTCTTTCACTCTGCATGTCCTACTTTTTGCTTCTCCTGTGTCTGGCTAGCTGGCGGCTTCCTGGCTGGCTGGTCCCTGGCATCCCCCTCTCTTTCTCGCCCATTCTCTCTTCTCTCATTCTCTTTCCATCTAGATTCCTTTTCCTGTGTGTTCTCTCTGCCCACCAGCCTCACCTGCCCTCTACTCCTAGCTATTGACTGTTCTGCTTTTTTATTAGACCAATCAGGTGCCTTAGGCAGGCAAAGCAACACATCTTTACATAGTTAAACAAATGCAACGTACCTTTACATAATTAAAGTAATATTCCATAACATAAACAAATATAACACAGCTTTACATAGTTAAAGAAATATTCTATTCCACAACAATACGTAAATACATACATAAATAGATGCATACATAGATACATAGATGATAGAGATAGATGATAGATAGATGATAGATAGATAGATAGATGATAGATAGATAGATAGATAGATAGATAGATAGATAGACAGATAGATATGAGAAACTTAAGACTCTCAGGGTGTGTCCAGGATTTCCACAAGAAATGTACCATGTGCTAGGCCAGTGCCGTCAGGAAAGATGTTCCAGGGTCTTATTAGGTAGAGTAAAAGCTCCCCTGGCTTCATTTGGTATAGAAGTCCCACCAGATGGAAGGAGGCTCCCTAAAACACAAAGTGGTACCAGGCGGTGGTAGCACAAGCCTTTAATTGCAGCACTCAGGAGGCAGAGACAGGTGGATTTCTGTGAGTTTGAGGCCAGCCTGGTCCACAGAGCGAGTTCCAGGATAGGCTCCAAAGTACAGAGAAACCCCGTCTTGAAAAAACAAAAAACAAAAAACAAAACAAAAAATACAAAGTGGCAAGACAGTGGCCAGTTTTTGAAGTCCTGAACAATGTGAGACTACAGAAAAATCCCTAAGCCAACATCCTGCTGGTTTTAGAAGCCAGAAGCTTATGGCTTTATGCATCTGCGAGTGGGGGCTGGGTATCAGTCTGGGCTTTAACTGCTAGCAGCACTCAGCAGCTATTGGAATCATCTGCTTCTTCTGGCAGCCAGGTGGTGACAACAGACATCAGTCAGGATCTGGCAGTGGTTGTGCGTCCAACCTCCACTACTGGGTGTAGATGTAACAGTCTTATTAAATAAGAAACACAGAGCCACGTTGGGCGCCAATGACGGCAGTGGCAGCAAGGGGTAAGAAAGGGTTTTAGTATCAGCTCTCAGCTACTGCTCTGACCTCTTGGGCTTTTAACTCTGCATTTGGCTCTGTGTTCCTTATTTAATAAGACTGTTACATCTACAACTGGGACTAAATTACCATACATTAGACAAAAGGATTCAGGGACTTAGCTCAGGGAAAAGGCTGTGCATTGGAAGTAAAGGCAACCTTGAAATGGACAAGCTCTAACATGGAATAAAGTCAGGCTTCGACAATGTCAAGGTGACCACCTGTCCTTTCAGAAGAAAATGCAATCCCCTTTGGAGGAAGGTAACATCATGCAACCTTTGCCATATCCACATTCAGCACCTGATCAAAACTGACACAAAAGGAAATTTTTAAATGGACAATGAGACAGATTCAAAGGCAATTCATGTACTGAGCTTATGGGTAAAGACTCAAAGAGAAGGTTTTAGTATGTTCAAGAAAATAAAAGAACAGTCGAAAAGAGAACAATCTGTGAAGAGGAATCAAGTAACTCTAGAAGTGGAAAATCTATTGGAATTAAAGTTATTCCATGAGTTAACAGCAGAATGGGTATGAGAGAAGACAGGTCAGTAGAACACACCCAAATAAGTGCTGGGATATGGCTCTGTTGGTAGTGTTTGCCTAGCATGCACTAAGCCCTGGGTTCTAGCCCAGCTAGCGCCACATAAACCAAGTGTAGTAGGGCATGCCTGTACTCCCAGCCCTCCAGAGGTAGAAGAAGGAAAGTCGGAAGCACAGGGTTATCCTAGACTACATACTAAGTTTGAAGCTAGCCTAAGATACATGAGATCTTGTCTCAGGGAGCAGGGGGGTGATGGGGGAAATAGGGAGGGACAGATGAAGGGAGGGAGGGAGCAAGAGAGGGAGGGGAAAAGGAGAGAGAGAGAAAGAGATCAAACAGGAAAACAAAAGGCGAAAAGAATGAAAGAAAACTCACAGCAGTATAAATAAGACATAAGGAGCTCAATCAAGAATCTGAGGATTAAGTAGTTGAGCCAGACATGCCAGCACAGGTGCAAACATAAGCTCATAATGGCTGGGACTGCATGCACATGACTTTCAAAGATCAAGCCAGCCAAAATTCCAGCATGGATTGGGAAGGGGCTCATGAAGTCTCACCTCTGTTTATCAGTGAGTATTAAGTTTAAAAGAGAGAGACAGAGAGAGAGCACATGAAATTGAGAGGTAAGGGGGTGAAATGGGAGAAATTGGGGAAAGAGAATGGTGGTGGATTGGATCTAAACACAACAGATGCATGCACGAATATTAAATGAAATATTTAATTTTTAAAATCTAAGGTTTAGTGAGATTAACTTCCCAGAAGTTGCACCCTTAGCAAGCATGTGATCTGGGATTTGAAAGCAGACACTGACCCCAGAAATCACAGCCTGACCATCACTCTATACCACATCCTGGTGGAAAATAAAAAATAAAAAATAAACAACTATCGCAACCAATAGATGCCAAAGTCTAGAAAAAGAGTTTCAGACAGAATCTGCTTTGTTGAACTCAAAATGAATACCTGTTGACATACTTGAGCCATAAGAAAAGCAGACAGGAAGCCTCTGTGAAGGCTGAGCAGGCATGATACACTATTCGCCCCTGAGCCTGCAGCCACCACTCACATGCAATCACTCCTCCATGCCACACCGTCTGTCTGTGTTCATGAATATCCAAGGAAACATCTAGCCTGTACCGTGAAGAGAAGTGGTACTTTGGACAAAAGTCTGGAGAGCAAGCAAAAGGAAAGAGCAAAGGGAGTGCCTGAGGCTTTCTCCCCAAATCTAACCTCCTGAACTAGGTTTCTGTCCCTGTTCCTACCCTTCTCCCTGTGGTTCATTCATTCAAACACGACTGAACACCTTCTCTGTGCCAATCACTGTTCGAACCTGTGGACTCGGCAAAGAAGAAAACTGAGCGAAGTTTTAGTTTCCCAATCAACAGTATCTTGGGGATTTCACTTGAAAAATGTCTCTTTCACCTCCCCTAGGTGCTGTTGGCTAGACTTACTCCATTTTCTGTTCTGAGAAAGGAGGCTAGTTTGATGGTATGGTAGGAAAAACACCTCCACTGCAGGTTCTGGCCTGGGGTGTCTGCTGAAAAATGTCAGGCCTGACCTGGATCTGATAGTCCTCCCTGGATGACTCGGGCTCTCCTCTCACCTAGAGCCCTGCAAGCCCCACTGGGTCTCAGTTACCTATCTACCTAGCTTATGATGAAGGCCTAGGTCTTTGCCATCCAGCCTCCTTCCTAGGAGGAGACAGAAGGACCCGCCCTGATGCCTTTCATTCCACCAAGGAGCTCCCAGCCCACCCAGCTGCACCCTCCCAGCCTTGGAGCCTTGCCCCTGTGATCCTTAAAATACCATCTGTTCTCTGCACACCACTCTCTCCTAATTGGCATTGGCCAGATGGCATAGAAACAGCAATCATAGCCCAGCGTGAGCCTCGTCTGCCGTGGGGTCTCCCTTCATCTCCCCAAAAGTGACTCTACCTCCAGCTGTCAGTCCAGACAAGCAAAGTGAAGCTAGAACCCAGGCAGCTGAGGCTTGGGTAAGGCCCAAAGGAGGTTTTCCCCACTCTTTTCCAGTCTAACAGGACATCTTAGATGCGCTCTCTTCCCTCACTCCATATGGTCCAGATGTGATCAGCAGAGGCACATCCTCTCTTCACAGTGCAGGAGAATCTGGTTCAAGAACCCCAAGCTTGCCTGGGCCTCTGGCAAATGCTGGGCTATAGGGAGTAAAGATTACCATTAGCCCTAACATAAGAGTTTAGTCACCCCAAACTAAAATTCCCAGAAAAAAAAAATCATTCTATGTAGCAATTACTCTTCAAGAATATTGTAAGGGTTGCATTATAGAGGATGATTGGTCAGGAATGGGAGCTCTTATAAGTTGCTAGTCAGAAATGCCCCGCCCCTCCGATAGGTGGACTCTGAAGTGTTTGCAGCACCAGCATGAAGACCAGAGTTCGAGCCTCAGAACCACTTAAAAAGAAGCTAAGTATTATGGCACTCACCCATAATCCCAGCACTGAGAAGGTGGAGACAGGAGGATCCATGGGGTTGATGGCCAACCAGGCTAGCCTGATCAGTGAGTTCCAGGACAGTGAGTGATCCTGTCTGAAAAAAGTAAGGTGGATGGCTGCTGTGGTGGTATGAGTGAGAACGGTCTCCACAAGCTCATTAGTCCCCAAGTGATGGAACTGTTTGGGAAGGCATAGGAGGTGTGGCCTTATTGGTGGAAGTATGTCACTGGGGTAGGCTATGAGGCTTCAAAAGCCCATGCCATTCCCAGTTAGCTCTCTCTGCCTCATGCTTACAGATCAGGATGTAAGATCTCAGCTATCGCTCCAATGCCATGCCTGCCTGCCTGCTGCTGTGTTCCCTGCCATGATGATCATGGATTCACCTTCTGAAACGGTAAACTCCCACTAAATGCTTTCTTCTATAAGTTACCTTGGTCATGGTGTCTTAAAACAGTTCCTGAGGGATAACACCTGAGAGCTCCCTCTAGCCTCCACACACATACACACATGCATGCACATGCATTTACACACACACACACACACACACACACACACACACACACACACACCAAAAAGAAATGATGGTTCAGAGAATGAGTCCTGCAGCAAACATAGACCCCAGGAGAAGAAAAAGACTTCCTCTGGGCTCAGAGACAGAGCTGGAGCCCCTGTTCTCTCCCCAAGCCTTCAGTGAAGAACCATCCCACAGAGCAAACCCCTACAAGTCCTTAGGTACAGAAAAGGCAAGACTGAATCAGCAAAACTGACAGGCCACCTCCCTCTGAGATAAGTAAATCTTAGAGATTATACTTAGAAGGCTGTGTTTGGACATCACAAAGCTGAGATGAAAAAAATAAAAAATAAGCAAGACCTGTATAATGACCACACAAGTCAACATGCCAACATGGATGAGGAAAATCTCACAAGCCCCCCTCAACCCCTCCACCCCACCTCCCTTCTCAGATAAAGAGCTACAGGCAATCAATGGCTGCTGAGGGTGGAAGATTCAGTCTTCTCCAGGGATGAGCTTCCTGATCTAATCCCAAGTGGTTAGTCCTAAACACACATACATGTTAGCAACACTAAATGGAATCAGTAGGCAGGGTGTGTGTGAGTGCATGTGTAAATGTGTGTTTGTGTAAAGCAATAATATTTAAGAAACAAGAGCTCAATTTGAGACAGGGTGGTTGGGACAAGGGGGAGTTGGAGGGGCAGAAAGGTGGAAACGATATAAATCTAGTACTCGTATAAAATTTCCAAGTTTTTTAAATAAAAGGAAATACGATTTGACATGTTAAATTGCTATATAAAAAGTAAAATTAATAATAATAATAAATAGAAATGCCCTCCACAAGCAGCTGAACTGACAAAATATTATGCATAAAAAGAATTGCAAAGCCCTGTGAGGCTTCATAATGCATTCTCCAACAAAGGGAACCAGCCAGGCTCCTTGGAGCAGGTGGCTGGTACAGATAACCTACAAGATGAACCTGGCGCACACTGTGGAATGTAAAAGTAAGGAAAATGGGGGGGGCGTGGTTAGCACTGGGGTATGTCCAAGGGACACAGTAACCAAGAGAGCAGCCAGTGACCAAGTCTGGAGCAACCTGGGCACCAAAATAGATACGGTAGTATTGAATGATGTTGAATTATAACCCAAAGTATAAAATAAATACTTCTGAGTCCATCTTAATAACAATAACTAAGTTAATGAATCAAAAATGGGGAGAATAAACAAATCTCAAAGAATTTTGCAAGTAACTTACTCAGATATTCTGCTGTCAGGCAACCAGAATGTAGCTCTAATCCTTTGAGATGGCCTGAGCACAGTGACTTCCTACTACAGAGCAGAGTATGGATCCTGGGAAAAAGTCGGGGTGGATCACGCAAGTAGAATGCTGTCACTCAGGAGGCAGAGGTATGAGACTGGAGTTCCAGGCTAGCAAACTGTTGGTGTCAGCATGGAGCTGATGACAACATTAGCAATGGAGTAAAAGCCCTCTGCAGGTCCATGATTTTCACAACAAAATGGAAAGGATGCCTTGTCAACTTTAAGTCATCAGAATCAGCATCCACTCTTATGCTTTTTTTACATGCACTTCATAAGAGGTCCAGGAATTAACAGATGCTGCTTTAAGACTAGTAATTCCCATTTATTTAGGTAAAGAATCAAGTTTCATAGAAAACTATGAACATGAAATCAGAAATGTAATGGGCTGTGATGTCTGCCCTTTCTAGCATCAACAGCCCTCGCTGGTACTTACCTGTGTTTTCAGAGCCCTCATCCTTCTTCCTGGGAGGTCTATTTCATGTTCAGTGTTTGTCAAATGTGCAGTGTGTTCATTGTGATCTAATCATTATGGTATCAATAATTATAATTAAAAGAAAGAATAATACCTATTAATCTATAGCCACATGGCGTTAAATTTTCTATTCTATACATATTGTTGTAGCTGAGAAGTCTGAAAAGGTGATCAGTAAGCTTTCAAGTAGAAAATACAACATTAGTGAGATCTTCACAGGGACCAGAATGTGAGAAAAGGAATAATAGAAAATTTCCAACTGTTTAAACGTTTGTGAGATGGAAAGTGATAACTATTGTATTTTGATGGTAGTCACATTCAAATGGATATGTTTTTAAAGGTGACACATTGGCTTTCCATGTCAACATGTACAGTGTGCCAGAAAATATATCCTTTACATCCCTATGTATCTGTGATTAACGTTTTTTTCGGGATAATTTCCAAAGTACAAGGATAACATACAAAGGAGCAAATGACTCTCTGAGCTTCTTTTAAGGAGAATACAAGCAAAGCTGGCTGAGGACCATAGGCCTCCCCAATACATGTTCTTCTTCCTTTCTGTATGTCATGGCTGTAGAGAGCATGTCCAACTGACAAGCATCCTCATGAAGCTTTCTGCAAGAGCATGAGCCAAGTTCCACAAGAAATGCTGCTCCCCTGTCCCATGGAAGGTGACTGTGAGGGCTGGCGCTCCAATGAACACCTTGACCATGCACTAAGAGGGGCAGCACAAAGGACAGAAGGTACCACATCAGCTCAATGGCCTCCACCAGATTTCTTTTATGCAGAGGAGAGTGAATCCATATATGCTGACTTTCCTGACAGCATTTTCTATCAGGAACAGCTATCATTAAATTTGGGTATTTATGGCAAGTACCTCTGGGATTTTCACTATGTATACTCAATATACAGATATTTTTCCTAAGAGACGATCTAAGAGGTAGATAGTTGGTAGGAATGTTTTGAGACCATTGCAAATGATTTCCTTTACAAAGGCTGGTTTATACTCACATCAAGCGTGTATGAGACTGAAGAATTTCACGTGTCTTCACCAGCACCTTCAATGTTACAACTGGTAGAAAGGAAAAAGGCTAGTTTGTGCTGTGTGATAACAAAGCTAAACTTTTTCCTGTTTATCTACCATTGTTCTCTTTTTTAAATCTAATTAAGAAAAATACCTTATACCTCCCTCTTAGTTATTAGTCAAGGATACCCCAGTGGCCTCAAAAAGAACACGAACAATTTGCTATTTTGCCATAACTACATGGTAAGACCCATATTGGAGATATCACACACTTTGGCTGAAGGACATAGAGAAATTAGTCTCACACTGACCAATAAGCTGCCTCCCTACTAGTCAGTTTTCATAGAGCTAGAAAGTGTTATAGAAGTTTCTGGGAGAGAGAAGACATTAATGGTCTTATCCAGCATTGGATTCTGCCTGCTGTAGTACTGATCTTTCAGGCAAGATGTGCCCTCTGATGCAATAGTGGCATGATTATTACAGGATAACCAACCATTTTCTGAATGGATTTGATGCCGCCTTATCTACAAAAAGAAATTGCATGCCAGGTAATGTAAAAATGTTCAAAATCCCATTTCTGATGGCATAGCCCCTAGGGTGGAACCAGCTACTGTTAATTTGCTAAAACATCATGTTGGCAAAATTCCTTCTAAATAGTCATGTTTATACCCATAGACCTGGAGTATGTTCAACCGTGATCAAAGAAACTTCTTTTTGCAGGGGACAGTAGTCAATGCAGACTCAAAGCTGGTCAAAGTACTAAGAATAAGTCATTGTGAGTTCTCATCCCTAAATGGGACATCTTTGTCATCCCCCTAATCCCCATATGCATGCCTGTACCCAAAGAACATCATGAAGAGGAGGCAGAAATAACACAAGAACCAGAGGATGGGGAAGAGTGCTGTGAGATGCTGTCTCCTGAACACAGCATAACTACTGTATTCATGAACTCACAACAGCTGTAGTTATGTGCACAAGACATACACAAAATCAACTCAGCCAAAATTCTGGCATAGACTAGGGAAGAGATTGTGAGAGTTTTGAGGCCTTACCTATTTCCCAGAAGGTATTGGCAATTGATAGATACTGGGGGAGGGAGAATCATTCTTCTTTGAGGATATGGGCACTATTAAGTTGCCCATGCCCCAGTGGATGCCCACACACCCATACATGTATGGAAAGTACTAACTGGACTTAGTGGGTTATTTAAAAACAGGAGAAAGGAAGACATTCAGTTGGGAGGGATGTGTTGTGGGGATTCCAGAGGAAGTTGGAAAGGGGAAATGGGATGTGAATACGATCTATTTCATACTAACAAGTATGAAATTCTCAAAAAAAATGATTTTTAAGTAAATTAATTTTTAAGATAAGGAAATTATCCTAAGGTATTTTTGTTCCAAATGACTTTAAAGCTAGCAAATTATAGGCATGTTCCTTTTGTTTATTCAAAGCTCCATGGCAACTAGGAACTTGCCTGCTTTTCACTCAGTACCAAGCATACAGTCAGAGACTCAGTAGACATTTGTTAAATGCATGAAAACTACTACTTTACTGTATGACCTTGAACAAAATAAATTTCTGCCTTGGGACTATTTCCTGGTTTATGACTTAATGAGCCTGGGTCAGTCTATGATATGGTATCTTCCAAGTCCAGGAATGTTTTATTTAAGCAGAGATAGATGAAGCCAATGCCACAGAGCATCAAGTGGTACATGCTCCCCTTCAGGGTTTCTCAGAAGAAGCAGAAGCAGAAGACAATAAAAACAAGCAGGAAATAAGAATGTACCTGGCGCTAGTGGTATAGGCCTGCATGCCCTGCTACTTGGGAGGTTGAAGGAGGAGGATGGTAGGTTTAAGGTTTAAGTTGCCTGGGCAACCTAACAAAACTCTGCCTCAAACTTAAGAAGGACAAAAATGAAAGAGCTGGAAACTGCTCAGTTGCAGGCACTTGACTATCAGGAGCAATCCCCTAGCCTCAATCCCCAGCACCCACAAAACAAAGCAAGAAGTTGACATTCCTCCGGACCTGTTCCTTCCAAATCACTGTGATTAAGCGATTTACAAAGAGAAACCAGGACCGCCCCTCCTCTCTTAAAACTGCCCTTTAATGACTCAGTAACTCCTAGCTCCAGCTGGACGTCCTCCACACTAAACCTGGAAGGCAGAGAGGCTTAGGTGAGCAAATCATAAACTCACATAGCCTGCAGTTCTTAGCTGTGAAACTGAGGAAATAACGGTGATCCATAGGGAGATGTGAGCTAAGATACGTGCCCAGCTGGACCCTCCCCATAGGAGGCCTCAACCAGCCCCAGTTTCCATGGAGTGGACAGTCCCCAGATCCTAAGTACTGAGAAGCTGTGTAGTGGTGTTTTTCCCAGAAAAGCCCCCAGAGCATGGCTGGGCACTATTTATGGCTACATCATTTCAGATTCTTTCCTCTGGCTTGTCTGGAGATTCCAAGAGTTTCCTGATATCCTCTGAAAATTCCCTTTGCTACTTAAATAAGCTGGAGTGAATTCCATGGTCTGCAACTCAGGACCATTGCAGCCCTCACTGGAATCGCATTTCACAGACCTTTTACCCCAAACCCCCAAAGAAAAGCTTCATGGGGAAGAAATGATATGTATCTGCACTGGGAGCTCCTACCTGAACTCTATTATGATTTCATGTTTCATCCTCCTCAGTGTGTGTGTAAAGTATCTTCTATGATCAACAGAAGCTCTTTACAAACAACGGCTGCCTGCTGAGGTCCACAGGAAAAGGCCCAGCAGGATGAGTTACAGATGATGAGGATAAAGTCTTGAGTTGACCGTTGGAAACCTGTTGTGGGGTTCATCAGAGAAGACTGCTTGAACATGTGTTTAAGCCAATAGAAAGTCTTTATTAGCCGGCCGGCAACTACCCAGGGTGTTTGGATCCCAGTGTAGCAGTGAGTCTGTCTCGGGGTGAGCTTTGAAGCACAAAAACCATGTCTGGGTTGACATACTTCAGTTAACAAGAACAGTTAGCCAGAAGCAGAACTACAGAAGCTAAAAAGCAAGGTTAGTACATTTTGAGACTTTCCCAGAATGATATGGACTTTGATGGATTAGGCCTTTGTTTTAGATTTGGCAGGTGGTATTGTCTATGTGCTGAGTTTTACAGTCTGAACGATAATTCCATCATGGAGACAGTTGTGCTGAGGTCTGGGGCCCTGTTACAAAACCCACACAGTCCGAGCCAAGTCCCCTCAGTTCCCCTAGCTTGTTTCCTGCATGAATGAGGATATGACCACTCTAAGGTATGGCTGAGGAGAAGGTTTTAATTGTAGATAAGAGGACGAATACAGCCAGAGGCATCTAGAAGAGTCCAGAGAAGGGAGAGAAAGCAGTAAACTAAACATGGCCAGCAGATTGGACCAGGCCATGAGAGAAGAGAGGTGGGGGAGAGCAAGAGAGGAAGACCAAGAGACAAAGCAAGGGAACCTGTGGCCAAAATGGCAAGGTGATCCAGGAAAGAAAAGCTGGGGGAAGGGAAGCAAAGGCTATGGACTGAAGAGGTTTCGGGTAGAGGGCAAAGTGAGAAAAGCTGAGAGGAGCCTGAGTGAGCCTGGGAGCCAGCATCTGCTTTGCTATGCTAACAGGCACCACAGTTAGCCATTAGTCCTGAGCTTCTGTGGGACCGGACAGTTTGCTGGCCTGGGAAATGAGAAGCTAGTACAGAACCCAGAGGAAGATGTGAGATTTAAAAAAAAAAAAAAAGTGTGCAGACCTCTGGCCAGCCACAGATCTAAGAACAACCCACATGGCATCTAGCTCTACCAGAAGACAGGGACAAGATCATTGCTTCCTCCCCCAGGGTACAAAGTGATTAGGAGTCTCAGAAGAGGGCCCAGCTAAAACGTGAGGAATACCACCCTCTGCTGGATGCAATTGGAAATGATCTTTGAGACCAAGCAGTCTAACATCTTCATTGACAAGAGACACGGAAATAGTTCAAAAGATATGTTCAAGGTCACAGCAAGTTAGAGCTGGGGTCAGATCTCAGTCTCATGAACCCCTCCACATGGAACACCAAACCTCCCCCTCAGTGTGGTTCAAGCCCATATGTTCCTGACTCTTTGACACAGCTCAAGGACACTGTCAGCCATAGCACTTGAACTGAATTCCAGCCAAGACCCAGTGATTCCCCATCCAGTTAAAACTGACAAAAAGTTACCCTACTTCTCAACAAAATGTACCAAGCTAGTGTTTTGGTTTTCATGCTAACAAACTGCACTATAACTATGGCAACTTCTTGGAAACATGGGCACATCCCTAAGCATAACTGGATAGTTCTAAGAGAAAAGAACGACAGAATGCCAACTTCCCCAGGAACTAGAGAAAGATCCTTGAAGTCACATATCGATCTTTGCCCTTGAAGTTAAGTCCAAAGGGCTTCAGAGCAAATCCTCTTCACACACAATCATCAACTAGAACAGGGTTTACATAAGACATTCATCTGACAATACCACTCTGCCATATTCATCAAAGCAGAGAGACTTGAATTGTGCCGGGTCTTTGCAATAGAGAGAAAGTGCCCCCTTTGATGGGGTTTTTAGAAGTCCTGGTCTCTTCAGAACTCATGGAGAATATTTCATCCAACATACTATTGACTGTGAACTCTATGCCCAGAAAAAGCAGATGGGGGTGGAGAAGAATGATAGGTGTGTAAAGAGATAGATGTGTTTGATTAACCTGATTTAAACTATCACAATGTTTACAGACACAGAGATATCAGGCCCATAAATATATACAAATCAGTAGCAACAAGGAGAGGGTGGAAGGGACGGAGAAAGCAAGGTCTTAAGTTAGTCACCTGGCCCCCACTGTCCACCAGACCTAGCTTTCAGGAGAATAAAGTATCTGGTTGACCCTGTCAGCTTTGCAGGACTCTTGTAAGAATCTAATGGACTCCATGATTAGTGGAGTCCATTGGAAAATCACATAGATATGTACCATCCACCCACCTACCTGCTGCAATGGATCAACAAAATCATCCACCCATTTCTATTATGTTATCAAGCACTCAATAACATCAGTAGCCAATACAGAGTATTCACAGAAGTGCTGTTTGAAGAGGTTTGCATGGATTAAATCAATCACAAGAACCCTATGAGAAAATCCCTACTAATTATCCCCAGTTTGCAGACTGAAAAACTCGAGGCTTGGGGAATTTAAGTAATTCACTCAAGGTCACCACGACTCATGAATATTTGAACTCAACTGCAAATGCCACTACTTTTTTTCTATTTGTGAGATTATATTACAATTACACTTCTCTCTTCCCTTTCCTCCCTCCAAACCCTCCTACACACCCCTCCTTGCTCTCCTTCAAATTCTGTGTGAGTACACTTCTCAACTAAATCCTAGTAGAGATGAGGCCTTCAACCAGAGACTAAAAATGTCACAGAGAGCTCTTTGTGAGTGTGAGTCCAGGTCTGTGTCCTCTCAAAAGCACACAAAACTCAAAATTGTATGACTATTACAACCGCTGTTGTCATGGCTTTGCTCCTAACAGTGAAGACGTGTGTGCAGCATCAAAGTCCAATGGGAGGCAGCACCTATCAGGAGCAGGTTCCCTGTTTCCTCTCTGGAGGCAACAGGTTATTATTGTGGGGAATAAAGAAGTTAGACTAAGATCTGACTGGACTACCCAGCTCTGCTGTGCCACTTAACCTACGTAGACTTTGAATCATTTGTCCTTGGCCTCATTCTCCTTAACTTGGAAAATAGAGTCAGTAATATCAACATCACATGGATTGACGTCAAAAGATTAACTCAGACTCATTCGTGAGTGGCTAGCACTGTGCCTAGTGGGCTTATGATCCCACTGTCAGGAATGTGAAGACAGGGCTCACCAGCCTATTCTACCTGACAAGATCCAGGCCAGTGAGAAAACTTGCCTCATGAATCAAGGTGGATGGCACCTGAATGAAACCCAAGACCAACAGACCTCCAGTCTCCATGGGCACTCACAGAAACACACATACAAGCACACACACACCTATACAAAGAAATAGTAGCAATTCATGGAAAATCAGCCTGCTGAGTGCAGAGACTTCCTTTCCTCCTATGCCATTCATAGTAGCAAGGGGAGTGGGGGACAGACCACAGGCCAGGAGGAATCGAGCAGCTGTGCCCACAGCACCGGATAGGGAGACATGAGTCGGCTTTGGATTCCTGGCCAGGTCTGTTGTTTAGATTTCTTAATGTTGCTGAGTCTCCATTTCCTTCCCCATAAATAGAAGGGATCCAGCCTTATGTTTTCTACATCCTCGCATAGCTTCTTCTCATATGGCTAAGAAGCTAGGATACAAACTTTCTGAAATGATTATACCATCTAATGAGAGTTTTCAGAGATAATTCAATGAAAGTCACCAAGTTAAAGATTCTGGGACACCTTTATTTTAAGAAATTAATTGCAGAAACTGCTATTTTGTACAATAAAATATCAGCCTCCTGGAGTACCCTAAGAGTAAATCATTCCAGACCCCCCCCCAAAAAAATATCATTTGTTTGATTTTTAACCATACCTTACACTTGTGTACATTCTTTACACTTTTAAAAAAGACATAGCTCCTTCCCAGAGGAGCATGTGTGAGAATAGCCCCAGTAATATTGTTAATAACACAGAGAGAAACTAAGCGCCTGCCAGAGACAGTGAACACATGATGCGACATTTACACAGTGGACTACCACTTGGCAGAGGAAACAGAATACAGCTGCAGCAATGTGAACAAACCCTGGGAGCACTCCATGAAAAGAACTACCTGATGGAGCACTCCATGTGAGCACGCCACTGTGACAAAGGTCCAAGGCAAGCACCATAAGTCAGAACATGTTTATGGGGTACATAGAGAAGACAGAATACCCATTTTAAAAAAAGAAACATTTTCTGTTTACTTGCTTGCTTTGTTTGGACTGGTCTTGAGACAGGGTCCTGCTGGGTAGACCTGGCTAGCCTGGAACTTGCTATGTAGACCTGGTCTTGAACTTGAAGTAATCCTCTTGCTTCTACATATGAGTGCTGGGATCCCAGGTATATGCCTCCACATCTGGGTTTTTTGGTTTTGGTTTTGTTTTGTTGTTGTTGTTATTGTTTTAATTGCAGAATAATGTTTCCAGTGAAAGTGGCAGAGGCATAGAATAGGAAGAAACACACAGATTGATTCGATCTCCCAGGGTGGTAGTTTCACCTATTTAATTGGGATTCTCTATAGTTTACAGATACATATGTATATGTTACATATAATGGTGTTACATAACAACATTGAACTTGACATCCGGTTTCTTTACTCTTGGTCCCAGACTATTGTCTTAGGAAGTTTTTCTTTCCTGTATGAACAGTAAATAGATTTTATAACCTAGTTACTGATTTTAAAATGACATAGTAAGGACCTAAGATAAAAAAAAGCTGTAAACTTAATTACAGGAAGAAAGTAATCGACAAAAGTTACTCTGTATCAGGACTTCAGGTCAGGTGACAGAGGGTGTAGACCATAACATCCCAGAACATAGGGAAGGTGTGCCAGAACTCGGGACTGGTGGGAAGTTGGTGTCCATACTAGAGCTATTGAAACTTGTATTTTTCCACCTGCCAAGGCTGCACATGACTTTGTGACATGTGATGTGCTCTGCTCTCCAGGGTCAAAAGTAAGCTAGATGGCAATCTCCAAAGGAGTTTGCTCAGCCGCCACAACAAACTGTCACACACCTGGCTGGATTTCTCAACTGAAAATTATTCTAGAGGCCAAAGTTCAAGAGCACAGTGCCAGCAGAGTTCATTTTTCCTCTGACAACTCCTCTCTTTGTCCTGTAAGTGCGCCTCTTCTCCCTGTATATCCACAGGTACTCCCACCCTACTGAACCTAATCAAAACCCCTTCTTTAAAGCCCCTATCTCCACTTACTACCACATTCTGAGGAACTGGAGGTTAAAATCTCAATATGGAGAGACCCCAGTAAGACACCACCCACTACTCCCTAACACTCTTTAAAGGTCTAGTATGGAGCCCAGACTGAACCCCATCTTCTGTGCTCCATACTAAGGTCCATAGTCCTGAAAGCTTTACTTCAGGCCAGGTTGGTCCTAGGGACCCCAGCTAAGACTCTGCCTGCTGCCCAATAAACTCTTATAAGCCAACTCAACAACCCAGATTGCACCCTTCCCCTGGAGTCCATATCCCAGCTTACAATTTTGGAAGAAGACTTCAGCTTTAGCAGAGCCCCAGCCAGATCTAGGAGCTTTAGGCCCCAAAAAAACCCAGCAGACATACCCTACTGGACCTGAAGACTCACTAGTCACCAGAACTCTTGGCCACTTAGGCCAGAAGACCAGAGAAGAAAGAGAAGCCAAGTAACAAAACACCCATCCAACAAAGACAAACACAGGAATCAATGCCTAGATCTATAATCATCCCAAATCCAGACGCCTAAATTCCAGTGAAAGAACACAATCAATAACAGCCAGGGAAATATAGCACCACCAGAACCTTGCTATCCAATGATAGCAAGACCTGAACAATCCAACACAGCTGAAGCACAAGAAAATAAACTTAAACATAGCTTCATGAAAATAATAGAGGTCCTTAAAGCGAAAACAAAACAAAACAAAAATCTGTTAAGGAAATTGAGGAAAAGACAAACAAAGAAGTTGGATGACATCAATAAATCCCTAAAAGAATGCCAAGAAAACCAAGAGAAAAAAAAACAAAAAAAACAAACAGGTGAAGGAAACACTTCAAGACCTGGAAATGGAAATAGAAGCAATAAAGAAAACACAACTGGAGGTAATACTGGAAATGGAAAATCTGGGTAAGTAAACAGGAACTACAGATGCAAGCATAACCAAAGAATACAAGAGATGGAAAAGAGAATCTCAGGCATCAAAGACATGATAGAGAAAATAGATTCATTGGTCAAAGAAAAGGTTAAATCTGAAAAATTCTTAACACAAAACATCCAGAAAATCTGGAACACAATGAAAAGACAAAAATTAAGAATAATAGGAATAGAAGGAGAAGAATTTCTGCTCAAAAACCCAAAGAATATATTTAACAAAATTAAAGAAGAAAATTTTCCTAACCTAAAGAAGGGCATGCATATAAAGATGCAAGAAGCTTACAGAATACCAAATAAATTGAATCATAAAAGAAAATCCCTGTGCCACATAATAAAAACACTAAACATACAGAACAAAGATAGAATATTAAAAGCAACAAAGTAAAAAGGTCAAGTAACATATAAAGGCAGACTGATTAGAAACACACCCAACTTCTCAACAGAGACTTTAAAATCCAGAAGGACATGGACTGATGTCTTGCAGACTCTAAGAGACCACAGATGCCAGCCCAGACTACTATACCCAATAAAACTGTCAATCACTATAGATGGAGAAAATAAGGTATTTCATGACAAAGTCAAATATAAATAATATCTATCCACAAACCTAGCCCTACAGAAGGTACTAGAAAGAAAACTCAAATCCCAGAAAGTTAACTACACACACACAAAAAAGCAGGCAATAAATAATCTCACACCAGAAAAACCCAAAGAAGGAAAACACACACACACACACACACACACACACACACACACACACACACACGACCAACACCAACAAAAACGAAATAACAAGAATTAAGAATCATTGATCATTAATATCACTCAATATCAATGAACTCAATTTGTCAATAAAATGGCATACACTAACATAATGGATATCAAGACAGGATCCATTATTCTGCTGCATACAAGAAACACACCTCAATATCAAAGATAGACATTACCTCAGAGTAAAACGTTGGGAAAAGATTTTCCAATCAAATGGACCTAAGAAGCAAGCTGATGTAGCTATCCTAATATCTAACAAAATAAACTTCAAATCAAAATTAAGCAAAAGAAATGAAGAAAAGCATTTCATACTCATCAAAGGAAAAATCCACCAAGATGATGTATCAATTCTAAACATCTATGCCACAAATACAAGGGCACCCACATTTGTAAAAGACATATTACTGAATCTTAAATCATACATCGAACCCTACACAATAATAGTGAGAGACTTCAACACCCCATTCTCACCAATGGACAGGTCTGCCAGACAGAAACTAAACAGAGAAATAACAGAACTAACAGATATGACTCAAATGGACCTAACAGATAGCTACAGAATATTTCACTCAAACATGAAAGAATATACCTTCTTCTCAGCACCTCATGGATCCTTCTCCAAAACTGACCACATACTGAACCACAGAGCAAGTCTAAACAGATACCAAAAAATTGAAATAACCCCCTGTATCTTAATAGACCATGGATTAAAGCTGGATTTCAGGCTGGCAAGATGGCTCAGAGGTTAAGAGCACTGGCTGCTCTTCCAGAGGTCGTGAGTTCAATTCCCAGCAACCACATGGTGGCTCACAACCATCTATAATGAGATCTGGTGCCCTCTTCTGGTGTTCTGCATGTACGTAGGCAGAACACTGTATACATAATAAATAAATCTTTTAAAAAAAAAAAAGCTGGATTTTAAGGACAACAGAGACAAAGCCCACAAACTCATGGAAACCAAACAACTCTATTGAGTTACCACTGGGTCAATGAAGAAATAAAGAAAGAAATTAAAGACTTCCTAGAATTCAGTGAAAATGAATGCACATCATACCCAAACTTATGGGACACTATTAAAGCAGTGCTAAGAGGAAAGTTCATAGCACTAAATACCTACATAAAGAAGTTAGAGAAATCTCACGCTAGTGACTTAACAGCATACCTGAAAGCTCTAGAACAAAAAGTAGCAAACTCACCCAGGAAGAGTAGATGACAGGAAATAATCAAACTGAGGGCTGAAATCAATAAATTAGAAACAAAGAGAACAATACAAAGAATCAATGAGACAAGGAGTTGGTTCTTTGAGAAAATCAACAATATAGACAAACTCTCATCCAAACTAATAAAAGGCAGAGAGAGAAAATCCAAATTAACAAAATCAGAAATGAAAAGGGGGACATAACAACAGACACTGAGGAAATTCAGAGAATCATTAAGTCATACTTCAAAAACCTGTACTCCACAAAATTGGAAAATCTAAAAGAAATGGACAAAGTCCTTGATAGATGCCATTTACTAAAGTTAAATCAAGATCAGATAAACAATTTAAATAGACCTATAACCCCTAAGGAAATAGAAACAGTCATTAAAAGTCTCCCAACCAAAAAAAGCCCAGGGCCAGATAGTTTTAATGCAAAATTCTAACAGACTTTCAAAGAAGAGCTAATACCAATACACTTCAAATTATTCCACAAAATATGAAAAGAAGGCACAATGCCAAATTCTTTTTACAAGGCCCCAGTCACTGATACCCAAAAACACACAAAGACTCAACAAAGAAAGAGAATTACAGACCAATTTCCCTCTTGAACATTGATGCAAAAATACTAAATAAAATACTGGCAAACTGAATCCAAGAATACATCAAAAAGATCATCCACCATGATCAAGTAGGCTTCATCCCAGCGATGTAGGGATGATTCAACATATGAAAAACCTGTCAATATAACCCACCATATAAACAAACTGACAGAAAAAAATGATCATCTCATTAGATGCTGAAAAAGACTTTGGCAAAATGCAACACCCCTTCATGATAAAAGTCTTGGAGAGATCAGAGATACAAGGGACATACCTAAACATAATAAAAGCAATTTACAACAAGTTGATTGTCAACATCAAAATAAATGGAAAGAAACTCAAAGCAATTCCACTAAAATTAGGAACAAGACAAGGTTGTCCACTCTCTTCATGCCTATTCAGTATAGTAACAATAAGAACAATAAGACAACTAAAGAAAATCAGGGAATACAAATTGAAAAGGAAGAAGTCAAAATATCATTATTCACCGATGATATGATAGTACACATAAGATACCAAGAAAAACTCTACCTGGGAATTCCTGCAGTAGATAAACACCTTTAATCAAGTGGTTGGATAGAAGATTAACTCAAAAAAACAGTATCCCTCCTATATACAGATAATTAATGGACTGAGAAAGAAATCAGGGAATCAACACCTTTTATAATATCCTCAAATAATATAAAATATCTTAGGGTAACTCTAACCAATCAAGTGGAAGACCTGTATGACAAGAACCTCAAGTCTTTGAAGAAAGAAACTGGAGAAGCTATCAGAAGATGGAAAGATCTCTAATGCTCATGGATCAGTAGGATTAACATAATAAAAATGGCCATCTTGCCAGAATCAATCTACAGATTCAGTGCAATCTCTATTAAAATCCCAACACAATTCTTTACGGGCCTTGAAAGAACAATACTCAACTTCATATGGAAAAACAAAAATCCCAGGAAAATTAAAACAATCCTACACAATAAAAGAACTTCTGGAGGTATCACCATCCCTGATTACAAGCTGTACTACAGAGCTATAGTAATAAAAACTGTATGGTACTGGCATAAAAACAGACAGGTGGATCAATGGAATTGAATCAAAAACCCAGATGTAAATCCAAATACATATGGACCCCTGATTTGCAACAAAGAAGCCAAAATTATACAATGGAAATATAAAAAAAAAAAAAAAGTATCTTCAACAAATGGTGCTAGCACAACTGGTTGTCTACATGTAGAAGACTGCAAATAGATCCATACCTATTACCATGCACAAAACTCAAGTCCAAGTGGATCAAAGAACTCAACATAAATCCAGGTACACTGAACCTGACAGAAGAGAAAGTGGAAAGTAGCCTTGAATGCATTGGTACAGGAGACAACTTCCTGAACATGGTGCAGACAGTAAGATCAACACTTAGTAAATGGGACATCATGAAGCTGAAAAGTTTCTGTAAGGCAAAGTGTAGGGAAAAGGGGCTGGCTAGAGAAACCCACCCTAACCCTGGAGCCCAGAATTAGGGAATTAGGGAAAGATGGCTCAGATAAAGCCAGAAAGAGAAACACAGTTTAGCTCAGATCAGAGCCATCTCTGCCCCTGTCCAACTGACTTGTGAAAACAACCAATCACAGAGCAGGACAGTAGAATCCTGGCCCTAGGGCCCAGGACCAGGGAAAGAAACACAGCCTGTGTTTGGGACCTGAGCCAGAGAAGTGAACACTTTATCCCCAAACCCAGAACCCAGGAAATGTGCCCTGACTCTGAGACTAGTACCAAAATAACACTCTTGGCCCCTAGAATCAGAGTCAGTGAAAGAAATGTGCCCTGGCCTTAGAGGTAGTGTCAAAAAGCCAAGAAAGGCCAGTGAAAGAAACACAGTTTGGCCCTGAAATCAGGGCCATCTCTGCCCCCTGTTCACAAAACTGGCCAATCCCTGGGCAGAAAATAAACTAACCAATCACAGTTGACTCCACCCCCTAGACATCCTATATAAACCGCCCTGCCCGGTCAGTTGTGAACTGTTCTCTCCACCCTGGTAGAGGCAGTTACTCTCCTGGACTCCTCCTTCCCAAATAAACCTCTTTCTCAAAAGAGTATTGGGTGAAGGCCTTCATTGGGAGCTGAACAGAAGAGCCTTGCTGGGACGTCCCATAGTGGACTGAGCAAGGGGGAGCTGTACAGAAGAGCCTTGCTGGGACGTCCCATAGTGGACTGAGCAAGGGGGAGCTGTATAGAAGAACCTTGCTGGGACGTCCCATAGTGGACTGAGCAAGGGGGAGCTGTACAGAAGAACCTTGCTGGGACGTCCCATAGTGGACTGAGCAAGGGGGAGCTGTACAGAAGAGCCTTGCTGGGACGTCCCATAGTGGACTGAGCAAGGGGTAGCTGTACAGAAGAGCCTTGCTGGGACGTCCCATAGTGGACTGAGCAAGGGGGAGCTGTACAGAAGAGCCTTGCTGGGACGTCCCATAGTGGACTGAGCGAGAAAGAGCTGGTAACACTGAGCCAGAGAGTGGCTCTCCAGGAGAGGAGCAGGATTGCTGTGTCCTGCGGGGAAACCATCCCCCATCATACCATCATACCAGGTATATCCTGACTTTCCCGAAGAGTCAGGATACCCATCCTTGATGAAGCAGTTTCAGGCCTGACTCTCCCGAGAAGTCAGAAAACCTTCCTTTCCAAGGTTGGGCTGTTTCTTTGCAGTCTCAGCCATCAGAGCTGTGCCAAACAGCTTCAGGTGTCCAGGACACCTTCAGGGCAGAGCTCTTGTAGCTCTGAGGTGTCCGGGATACCTCGCCCTCTAGGGCAGAACTGTCTCCAGTTCTGCCATCACTGCTGTGCCAAACAGCTTCAGGTGTCCAGGACACCTTCAGGGCAGAGCTCTTGTAGCTCTGAGGTGTCTGGGATACCTCGCCCTCTAGGGCAGAACTGTCTCCAGTTCTGCCATCACTGCTGTGCCAAACAGCTTCAGGTGTCCGGGACACCTTCAGGGCAGAGCTCTTGTCCTAAGTAGC